>JAQJVL010000070.1:2887682-3061883 GCA_035578905.1 Stictocephala bisonia
ACTTAGTACTGAGGCACTGTCTGCTGTGTGTTTTTGAAACTTAGTTTGAAAGGTTTGTCACCAACTGGTGCTTCTAAAGGGAAAATAAACTGTACTACTTGTACAAATGATTAAGAAAAGAATAATATTTTGGTTAAGTATTGAACAGGTCCCACAACAGAAATATCTTATGATTTTGTCCATGTACCTAAGTCATGGTCTTCCTCAAGGTCTCTTTTCATTAGTATAACCCTCAAATATAGTGTTGAGGAGTCCATCATGTCTTATTTGATGGCCAACAAGACAAACTCTTCTTTCAACAACTGATTTCCACAAGCTTCTATTCTCCTGAAGACCTCGTTGTTTATCACCCTATCGATCCACTTTATTTGAAGCATTCGTCTGTAGCATCACATTTTAAAATGCTGCAACCTCCCCCTTCCCCTACATTATATTCCTCTGTCCCCAGGGTCCAGATTTTACAACTATAACAAGCCAAAATCTAAACATATGCACTCATTAATCTCTGTCTTATTTCAAGACTAATGGTTTTACACATTAAAACACTGTATATATCTTCTTATTAAAGGCAGTCTTAGCTTGAGCAATTCTGCTTCTTATTTATATTTTGCTTCGTCCCTCTCTATTGATAATTTACATCTAATACATTATAAATCATATATTATTAATATACATTATGAATATAAATTTATTAAGTAAATATTCATTTACTTAACAAATACTCAATCAATACCACTTTGCGTATATGGGTGGGTGGGTGGTGGGGGGGTCAGTACCACTGTGCGTGAAAATACCTTTGAGAAGGCTGTATTAATTCATAGACAGTTATTTTTGATACCTAATAAATTGCTATTGGCAGTTGATACTTGCAAATAACTGTACATGTAGAAACTGGCTGCAATTTATTTCAGCCTTGGATAATATATGTTGGGTTATTGTGTAAAGAAGGAATATAAAGATACAATATCGGTGTAGGCACTAAGATACACCTGTGGCATATTGTCTGATGTTACACACCACTGGAGATTTGCATTTTCACTATCGGATACTCTTCTAAAGAAACAGGTTTACAAAAATGTTGCAATATTATTGAAATTTTGGGTCATGTTAATTGTATACTAATTTATATTTTATTGATTTACTTATTATTTATAAAAGAAAATACTATCATGACATTTTACTAACTAGAATTATTTTTAATTAGAACACGTATGGTTTTCATTCAGTTACATGTCACAATAAATAAAGCGAGGAAGAGGTTTTGTATGAATATTGTGTAGAAATATAAGTATATGAAAGTTCAAAATTTATTTCATTTAAGAATATGCTCATAAATATAATAGCCGTGCCATTATTAAAAAATAAAATAAACAAGTTCAAATATCACATAAATCACATACATGTATGTTCATAAGGCAAATATTTCATGTATAATGTGAATCCAAACTCGTGCGAGTGTAAAATGTGATTTGACTGATTTATTTCAAATTTACAGAAGTTAAAAATCGTATTTATTACGACCAATTTCACTACAATTGAAAGTTGGTATACCTATTGTAGATTCATATTTTACGAAGTATGTTTAAAAATTGTGCTAACTAAAATTGAGATTTTTATAAATTCAATTAAATGCAAACAATGATAAAAGTAAATAGCAAATTAACGAAAATAGTAGTATCTTTGTACTCATGAGATTTTTGATCTTCCACACTCTTGGATACGAGAATAGTTTTGATTATTATCAATTTGAATTTAAGTTCTAAACACATATATCCAACCTACACACTACTGAGGTATTGACCCACCCAACACCTACAGTGGTATGGGCCTACCCATCCACTAACACACTTACAGTGGATATTGTGTAAAAATTAAGTGTTTTGGCCCATCCAAATATGTACAGTGGTATGAGCCCCCCACGCACTAGAACACGTATAGTGGTATTTACCCACCCAACGCCTACAACGATATGGACCCACCCACATACTAACACACTTATAGTGGATATTGCATAAAAATTAAATGTTTTGACCCATCCAACTATTTACATTGGTATGAGCCCACCACACACTAAAACACGTATAGTGGTATTGACCGACTCAACACCTAGAACGGTATGAGCTCCCCACCCACTAAAACACGAACAGCGAGTTATCAACACACAATGCCTCATTAACTGATACCAGGCCACGTAACAATCACACCTGTACTCACCATCTTCTTGCTGTGACAACATATTTATCATAGTGTCTTATATAAAGGTAATTCCGTAGTATATGTGACCCTGAGTGAGTCATCAACACACAATGCCTCATTATCTGACACCAGGCCACGTAACAATCACACCTGTACTCAACATCTTCTTGCTGTGACAACATATTTATCATAGTGTCTTATATAAAGGTAATTCCGTAGTATATGTGACCCTGAGTGAGTCATCAACACACAATGCCTCATTATCTGACAGCAGGCCGGGCACGTAACAATCACACCTGTACTCACCATCTTCTTGCTGTGACAACATATTTATCATAGTGTCTTATATAAAGGTAATTCCGTAGTATATGTGACCCTGAGTGAGTCATCAACACACAATGCCTCATTATCTGACAGCAGGCCACGTAACAATCACACCTGTACTCACCATCTTCTTGCTGTGACAACAAATTCATCATAGTGTCTTATATAAAGGTAACTCCGTAGTACATGTGACCCTGAGTGAGTCATCAACACACAATGCCTCATTAACTGATACCAGGCCACGTAACAATCACACCTGTACTCACCATCTTCTTGCTGTGACAACATATTTATCATAGTGTCTTATATAAAGGTAACTCCGTAGTACATGTGACCCTGCGTGAGTCATCAACACACAATGCCTCATTAACTGACACCAGGCCACGTAACAATCACAACTGTACTCAGCATCTTCTTGCTGTGACAACATATTCATCATAGTGTCTTATATAAATGTAACTCTGGAGTATATGGAGTCCTGAGTGAGTCATCAATACACAATGCCTCATTAACTGACACCAGGCCACGTAACAATCACAACTGTACTCAGCATCTTCTTGCTGTGACAACATATTCATCATAGTGTCTTATATAAATGTAACTCTGGAGTATATGGAGTCCTGAGTGAGTCATCAACACACAATGCCTCATTAACTGACACCAGGCCACGTAACAATCACACCTGTACTCAACATATTCTTGCTGTGACAACATATTTATCATAGTGTCTTATATAAAGGTAATTCCGTAGTATATGTGACCCTGAGTGAGTCATCAACACACAATGCCTCATTAACTGATACCAGGCCACGTAACAATCACACCTGTACTCAACATCTTCTTGCTGTCACAACAAATTCATCATAGTGTCTTATATAAAGGTAATTAAAATCACCCAACGCCTACTGTGGTATGGGCCCACCAACAAAAGTTTGTTCGATCATTCAAAAATATTGAAACACAACAAAAAGTCTTAGATATCTACTAAATAAGTAACTGTTAAATTCAAGTACCATTAATAACGTGAACAATAAATTTGTTGTTGGTACTTTATTTTATCAACTTTTTGCTTTCATTGGACCTTTATGTTTTATTGGTTCAGTTTTTTAACTCCTTACTTTAATAGTTAATATATTTTTAAAACTATGTTTAACTAACATATTTAAACTGTATTAAATGAATTTTGTTTTATTTACTCTTTGTTATGTATGCACTAATTTAACTACATCTCATTTAGTAAGGAAGACAGACAGTTCTAATTTACGTGTTTTAACTGAGAAGCTCCTTGATTGTGTACCAAGAGAGACATGTACATATTTAACGTGAGTAATTTGTTTTAATGGTGCAATCATTATTCATAATAGACAATCCTCAGATGTGTAACATACTTCTTACATTATACATCATTAGGAACAGCTTCACTCAATAACACATTTTCAATTCCAGCCTGAATATTCAGATTTGATCATAGATAACAACATTCACATTTAAAACAACTATAGGAGAACCATAGTTTAAAAATGATCAAAACTACACAAATTATTTGAATGGCACAACCATATCATTAGAAACAATTACGTCTTTATTTTTGACTCTTTTATTAAAATCTTCTACTTAAGTACATTAAAACAATTTATTTTCAGGGGATCGATAAAAATGGTGAAAAATTAAATATATTATTACAATACAATGTTTTAATTTGTAAATCTATAATTTCAAAATATCATAGACTAAACAAAATGTAAACTGAATTGAAGACCTGCAAAATTATGTCATGTACTTTTAGTAAGGTATATATTTTATACATCTTCAGATTACATGTATATATTACATATATACATAGTCAGTCATTTTTAACCGACTAGAAACTATTAATGGAGAGGAATCAGAACATACTAACATTTACCTAATGAGATTATTTATAGTGTTAGTGCTTGGCTAAAAATCTTTAAATTAAAGCAAAACTTCTTTTTGCACATTTAAAAGTGAAAATATAAAATGCCAAAAATAAGTCGTTTAAAAGATTAAGATAGACTTAAAACGGTTTCATAGCAAGGGAGTGGTGAATACAGGCCTGATTGTTACGTGGGCTGATAACAGTTGATGAGACTGTGTGGTGATAACTCACTCAGGACTCCATATACTCCAGAGTTACATTTATATAAGACACTATGATGAACTTTTTTCACAGCAAGAAGATGGTGAATACAGGCGTGATTGTTAAGTGGGCTGGTATCAGTTGATGAGACTGTGTGTTGATAACTCATTAAGGGTCACATATACTATGGGGTTACCTTTATGTAAGACACTATGATGAATGTGATTCGTAGCAAGAGAATGGTGAATACAGTCGTGATTGTTACGTGGGCTGATAACAGTTGATGAGACTGTGTGTTGATAACTCGCTCAGGGTCACATGTACTACAGAGTTACCTTTATACAATACACTATAATGAATGTGGTTCGTAGCAAGAGAATGGTGATACAGTCGTGATTGTTACGTGGGCTGATAACAGTTGATGAGGCATTGTGTGTGTTGATAATTCGCTCAGGGTCACATCTACTACGGAGTTACCTTTATACAATACACTATGATGAATGTGGTTCGTAGCAAGAGAATGGTGAATACAGTCGTGATTGTTACGTGGGCTGATAACAGTTGATGAGACTGTGTGTTGATAACTCGCCCAGGGTCACATGTACTACAGAGTTACCTTTATACAATACAATATGATGAATGTGGTTCGTAGCAAGAGAATGGTGAATACAGTCGTGATTGTTACGTGGGCTGATAACAGTTGATGAAACTGTGTGTTGATAACTCGCTCAGGGTCACATCTACTACGGAGTTACCTTTATACAATACACTATGATGAATGTGGTTCGTAGCAAGAGAATGGTGAATACAGTCGTGATTGTTACGTGGGCTGATAACAGTTGATGAGACTGTGTGTTGATAACTCGCTCAGGGTCACATCTACTACGGAGTTACCTTTATACAATACACTATGATGAATGTGGTTCGTAGCAAGAGAATGGTGAATAAAGTCGTGATTGTTACGTGGGCTGATAACAGTTGATGAGACTGTGTGTTGATAACTCGCTCAGGGTCACATCTACTACGGAGTTACCTTTATACAATACACTATGATGAATGTGGTTCGTAGCAAGAGAATGGTGAATACAGTCGTGATTGTTACGTGGGCTGATAACAGTTGATGAGACTGTGTGTTGATAACTCGCCCAGGGTCACATGTACTACAGAGTTACCTTTATACAATACAATATGATAAATGTGGTTCGTAGCAAGAGAATGGTGAATACAGTCGTGATTGTTACGTGGGCTGATAACAGTTGATGAGACTGTGTGTTGATAACTCGCTCAGGGTCACATCTACTACAGAGTTACCTTTATACAATACACTATGATGAATGTGGTTCGTAGCAAGAGAATGGTGAATACAGTCGTGATTGTTACGTGGGCTGATAACAGTTGATGAGACTGTGTGTTGATAACTCGCTCAGGGTCACATGTACTACAGAGTTACCTTTATACAATACAATATGATGAATGTGGTTCGTAGCAAGAGAATGGTGAATACAGTCGTGATTGTTAGGTGGGCTGATAACAGTTGATGAAACTGTGTGTTGATAACTCGCTCAGGGTCACATCTACTACGGAGTTACCTTTATACAATACACTATGATGAATGTGGTTCGTAGCAAGAGAATGGTGAATACAGTCGTGATTGTTACGTGGGCTGATAACAGTTGATGAGACTGTGTGTTGATAACTCGCTCAGGGTCACATCTACTACGGAGTTACTTTTATACAATACACTATGATGAATGTGGTTCGTAGCAAGAGAATGGTGAATACAGTCGTGATTGTTACGTGGGCTGATAACAGTTGATGAGACTGTGTGTTGATAACTCGCTCAGGGTCACATCTACTACGGAGTTACCTTTATACAATACACTATGATGAATGTGGTTCGTAGCAAGAGAATGGTGAATAAAGTCGTGATTGTTACGTGGGCTGATAACAGTTGATGAGACTGTGTGTTGATAACTCGCCCAGGGTCACATGTACTACAGAGTTACCTTTATACAATACAATATGATGAATGTGGTTTGTAGCAAGAGAATGGTGAATACAGTCGTGATTGTTACGTGGGCTGATAACAGTTGATGAGACTGTGTGTTGATAACTCGCTCAGGGTCACATCTACTACAGAGTTACCTTTATACAATACACTATGATGAATGTGGTTCGTAGCAAGAGAATGGTGAATACAGTCGTGATTGTTACGTGGGCTGATAACAGTTGATGAGACTGTGTGTTGATAACTCGCTCAGGGTCACATGTACTACAGAGTTACCTTTATACAATACACTATGATGAATGTGGTTCGTAGCAAGAGAATGGTGAATACAGTCGTGATTGTTAAGTGGGCTGGTATCAGTTGTTGAGGCATTGTGTGTTGATGACTCATTAAGGGTCACATATATTATGGGGTTATCTTTATGTAAGACACTATGATGAATGTGGTTCGTAGCAAGAGAATGGTGAATACAGTCGTGATTGTTACGTGGGCTGATAACAGTTGATGAGACTGTGTGTTGATAACTCGCTCAGGGTCACATGTACTACAGAGTTACCTTTATACAATACACTATGATGAATGTGGTTCGTAGCAAGAGAATGGTGATACAGTCGTGATTGTTACGTGGGCTGATAACAGTTGATGAGGCATTGTGTGTGTTGATAATTCGCTCAGGGTCACATCTACTACGGAGTTACCTTTATACAATACACTATGATGAATGTGGTTCGTAGCAAGAGAATGGTGAATACAGTCGTGATTGTTACGTGGGCTGATAACAGTTGATGAGACTGTGTGTTGATAACTCGCCCAGGGTCACATGTACTACAGAGTTACCTTTATACAATACAATATGATGAATGTGGTTCGTAGCAAGAGAATGGTGAATACAGTCGTGATTGTTAAGTGGGCTGGTATCAGTTGTTGAGGCATTGTGTGTTGATGACTCATTAAGGGTCACATATATTATGGGGTTACCTTTATGTAAGACACTATGATGAATGTGGTTCGTAGCAAGAGAATGGTGAATACAGTCGTGATTGTTACGTGGGCTGATAACAGTTGATGAGACTGTGTGTTGATAACTCGCTCAGGGTCACATGTACTACAGAGTTACCTTTATACAATACACTATGATGAATGTGGTTCGTAGCAAGAGAATGGTGATACAGTCGTGATTGTTACGTGGGCTGATAACAGTTGATGAGGCATTGTGTGTGTTGATAATTCGCTCAGGGTCACATCTACTACGGAGTTACCTTTATACAATACACTATGATGAATGTGGTTCGTAGCAAGAGAATGGTGAATACAGTCGTGATTGTTACGTGGGCTGATAACAGTTGATGAGACTGTGTGTTGATAACTCGCCCAGGGTCACATGTACTACAGAGTTACCTTTATACAATACAATATGATGAATGTGGTTCGTAGCAAGAGAATGGTGAATACAGTCGTGATTGTTACGTGGGCTGATAACAGTTGATGAGACTGTGTGTTGATAACTCGCTCAGGGTCACATCTACTACGGAGTTACCTTTATACAATACACTATGATGAATGTGGTTCGTAGCAAGAGAATGGTGAATACAGTCGTGATTGTTACGTGGGCTGATAACAGTTGATGAGACTGTGTGTTGATAACTCGCTCAGGGTCACATCTACTACGGAGTTACCTTTATACAATACACTATGATGAATGTGGTTCGTAGCAAGAGAATGGTGATACAGTCGTGATTGTTACGTGGGCTGATAACAGTTGATGAGACTGTGTGTTGATAACTCGCTCAGGGTCACATCTACTACGGAGTTACCTTTATACAATACACTATGATGAATGTGGTTCGTAGCAAGAGAATGGTGAATACAGTCGTGATTGTTACGTGGGCTGATAACAGTTGATGAGACTGTGTGTTGATAACTCGCCCAGGGTCACATGTACTACAGAGTTACCTTTATACAATACAATATGATGAATGTGGTTCGTAGCAAGAGAATGGTGAATACAGTCGTGATTGTTACGTGGGCTGATAACAGTTGATGAGACTGTGTGTTGATAACTCGCTCAGGGTCACATCTACTACAGAGTTACCTTTATACAATACACTATGATGAATGTGGTTCGTAGCAAGAGAATGGTGAATACAGTCGTGATTGTTACGTGGGCTGATAACAGTTGATGAGACTGTGTGTTGATAACTCGCTCAGGGTCACATGTACTACAGAGTTACCTTTATACAATACACTATGATGAATGTGGTTCGTAGCAAGAGAATGGTGAATACAGTCGTGATTGTTAAGTGGGCTGGTATCAGTTAATGAGGCATTGTGTGTTGATGACTCATTAAGGGTCACATATATTATGGGGTTACCTTTATGTAAGACACTATGATGAATGTGGTTCGTAGCAAGAGAATGGTGAATACAGTCGTGATTGTTACGTGGGCTGATAACAGTTGATGAGACTGTGTGTTGATAACTCGCTCAGGGTCACATGTACTACAGAGTTACCTTTATACAATACACTATGATGAATGTGGTTCGTAGCAAGAGAATGGTTAATACAGTCGTGATTGTTACGTGGGCTGATAACAGTTGATGAGGCATTGTGTGTGTTGATAATTCGCTCAGGGTCACATATACTACGGAGTTACCTTTATACAATACACTATGATGAATGTGGTTCGTAGCAAGAGAATGGTGATACAGTCGTGATTGTTGCGTGGGCTGATAACAGTTGATGAGACTGTGTGTTGATAACTCGCCCAGGGTCACATGTACTACAGAGTTACCTTTATACAATACACTATGATGAATGTGGTTCGTAGCAAGAGAATGGTGAATACAGTCGTGATTGTTACGTGGGCTTATAACAGTTGATGATGCATTGTGTGTGTTGATAATTCGCTCAGGGTCACATCTACTACGGAGTTACCTTTATACAATACACTATGATGAATGTGGTTCGTAGCAAGAGAATGGTGATACAGTCGTGATTGTTGCGTTGGCTGATAACAGTTGATGAGACTGTGTGTTGATAACTCGCTCAGGGTCACATCTACTACGGAGTTACATTTATACAATACACTATAATGAATGTGGTTCGTAGCAAGAGAATGGTGATACAGTCGTGATTTTTGCGTGGGCTGATAACAGTTGATGAGACTGTGTGTTGATAACTCGCTCATGGTCACATCTACTACGGAGTTACCTTTATACAATACACTATAATGAATGTGGTTCGTAGCAAGAGAATGGTGAATACAGTCGTGATTGTTACGTGGGCTGATAACAGTTGATGTGACTGTGTGTTGATAACTCGCCCAGGGTCACATGTACTACAGAGTTACCTTTATACAATACACTATGATGAATGTGGTTCGTAGCAAGAGAATGGTGAAAACAGTCGTGATTGTTACGTGGGCTGATAACAGTTGATGTGACTGTGTGTTGATAACTCGCCCAGGGTCACATGTACTACAGAGTTACCTTTATACAATACACTATGATGAATGTGGTTCGTAACAAGAGAATGGTGAATACAGTCGTGATTGTTACGTGGGCTGATAACAGTTGATGAGACTGTGTGTTGATAACTCGCTCAGGGTCACATCTACTACGGAGTTACCTTATAGAATTATACAATATGATGAATGTGGTTCGTAGCAAGAGAATGGTGAATACAGTCGTGATTGTTACGTGGGCTGATAACAGTTGATGAGACTGTGTGTTGATAACTCGCTCAGGGTCACATCTTAATAGTTACCTTTATACAAGACACTATAATGAATGTGGTTAATAACAAGAAAATGGTGAATACAGGCGTGATTGTTATGTAAGCGGGTATAAGTTGATGAGACATTGTGTGTTGATGATGCACTCAGGGCCCCTTATACTCTGGAGTTACCTATATATAAGACTAGATAATTGCATGACCGTAAGTAAAAGTGATATACCTGTCATGAATCATTTATAGATTTGGGCTAGTCATAAAGACTATTTTAAATATAAATATATTTAGAAAAAATAACATAAATATTCTAGTATATGGACCTACCTTAGTACAAAAAATAACGATAAAGATTGTAGTATATGGACTTACCATATTCACAAAAATGGCCAAAAAGATTGTTGTATATGGACTTACCATAATGGAAAAACAACAATAAATGCTTAAATAGTACATATACTTCCCAATTTCACAAAAGCACCTGTAAAGAGTCTAGTATATGGACTTACCATAGTATAAAATCAACAAGAAAGCCTGCTTGAAAATGCTAGTATAAATTATTGGAATAAAACGTCATTGCTTTGCATCTTTATCAACACTGACAACATAACATTTTATTAAAACTAAATATCTCATTTTAATATTTAGTTATAAATTGTTAAATGTATTAAAATTTAGCCTAAACAATACTTAAACAAAAACTTTAATAGAGTATAACTCAATTTATGTTAAGTAATGGCAAACACGTGTAGACCTACAAATAACTTGACTAACAACATACTACAATGTTTCAAAATACTTGACATATAATACCTTATCTTAAAAGATGTTTTCAGTGACTTTGGAGTCATATCTTCACAGACACCTATAAACCTGCGTCTTATTGTCTGATACTGCGTCTAACATTACATTTGCATTTCCGTTATTGGATTCCATTTTCTCCCAGGATTTAAAAACCTAACCACTTTGTGTGACTTACACTGCAAGTCATTCCTTTAAAACCGTCCTTATATTTAATTATTTTTAAAGAATAGGGAATATTTATTGCTCTTATTAACATAGAACATCTAAAAAAAAAAAAAAAATCACTGCCCATTTTGTAGTATTGGAGACAGTTCTCGATAAGGGCAATTTATAAAATATCTCTGAATACTCTTCAGAACTCCTTAGATCAAATAATAATTTTTCTATTGATTTACTCAACAAGATAAAGGAGTTTTTGTTTTACTATGTGAAAATACGGCTAAGAATCATTCTCTAACATTTAAGCTGCGGACCAATAACTTAGGGGTCACTTCCAAACCACCACCGTGACTGGGTCGGCAGGATGCATGTAAGAATGAGACCAACTAGATATCACTCATCCAAGGAATAGCCACACTTGATGTTGCTTGACGCCGTTATCTTGCGATAACGCCGGAACTCTCCAGTCAAGGCCACTAGTAAAACACCCTCCACCAAGACCCATTAAACAGCTGTAACCTAAATGGGTTAAATTTATTGTATTTTATATAGTTAAATAATGTTAATCAGCAAGGTTTGATCATTTACTAATTTATTACACTTATTAAAGCCTCACATTCTTACTAGTGTATTTATTTCTTTTTGTTTTTTGAAATTCACGTGGTTATTTTATTCATATATATATATAATATATGTCGTAGAAATAGGTTAACAATTTCAGTTTCTTTATTTTATATACTATTTATAGTGTTAGTAAACTTTAAGTTGAAGGTAAAGTTGTCCTTAATGGACTTGTGAACTGACTTAATGTACTGCTTGATTTATTACTGTTTTAAAGCATGTCAATAAAATTAAATTCATAAATGAATAACCTGAAAATGTATGTGGGCACACAGGTAAGTTGTCTTTAGTGTGTACGACCTCGTATATTTATTGTGTTCATACATCCCAGCTTCATGTGCTAACGGTTCTCAGTTCGATCCCAATCACAGTCAATACATTTTGAGAAGGATCAGCTGATAACCACCGGCTGTTCATTTGTCATTGGGCTATTAATTAATGACACTTTCTAAGGAATAGTCGGCCTTAGTTTGTAACAATGACTACATTCGCACTCATCACACTCATTCGAAATCCATATTCGCCCATATCTTGACGATCGGCGTCTTATGAATAAATAAATAAATTAACTGCCGTTATTTCATTTTTGTCTAAAAAACTGAGAGTAAAGATTTAATAGTTTCCAGTCATAGTGGACCTGTACAATAAAACCCCATACATTGAAGATTAAACCATTCTGAGACGGACGTTTTAATATTAATTAATTAATAGCATGTATGTGGTAGATGGGAGGGAGGTTGGTCCATCGATTTTGTGCTTACTTATAAATGATCGATCAAAAATGTCTTCCAAAAATAAGTTACTAGGGAAACGATTACTATAAAATTTTACTTAAGTCAATTTCAATTGTGATAAGTTAAAATTAATTGTGAAAAAGTTATGAGAATGTATACAGGATATTTCAAAAGTCTCATTACAAAATTTGGGATATTTTTCCATAAACCAAAAGGAGCAAAAAACGAAATGTACGTAATGTGTTTTTATTTTCGTTTATTGTCTGTATGTCTGTACGTGTTTTTTTACTTCAATAATTTTTTTAAATCCTCAACTATATTACTCAAACTTCATAAATGTTTTCGATATAAACACAAAAACGTTTGGTTAAATTTGTTCTTTAAGTTTAAAAATGGTGGCCGTTTAAAATATTTAAACTGAAATAACTAAAAACGTATTAATTTTATCAAAATAGTACTCAAATAACCTTTTTAGAATATTCAAATTAAACAGTATATTAAGTTTTAAAATCGAATATCAAATAACTGAATTATTGCAAGTTTAGTTTGGCCTTACAAGTTACCTCATTCTGTAGGTACTCAGAACATGCCGAACAGTAAAACACACGTAGACAGACAGACAATAAAGGAAAAGAGATAGAACACTACATACATTTAGTTTTTGGCTCCTTTTTTTTATGGAACAACATCCCAAAGTTTGTATCGAGAGTTTTTAATTACACTGTATAATGAACCATATCACCCTTAACTGATGCCATACAAATGTTATAAAATCATGAATCCGCCCACTTCCCATCTTACACGTAGTACAAGATGAATCCACCCATCCTTCATTATGTACACGAACAACCCACCTACCCACCGTTATTATTCTCAGAACTGAAAAAATCATCTGTGGGTAGAATGTGTGGGGAAAGGGATTATACTGGTGTATAATAGAAAGATATGACACTACAAAATAATTGTTAATGAGTGAAAACAATAGAGATTAATTAACTGTTTGAATGCTTATTTTGCAATATACAAGCGTTTTACTTAAAAAGATCACCTATAATCAGGATCAGACGTGATAAGAAGCCTTGACACACTCACAACTATCAGAATTGATGAAGCATTGTGTGCTGATGACTCACTTGACTTCCTCACCTTGGGGCTGATCAATACCGTTGAAGAATGCTCTGAGGTAGAACACCTACCACTTGTTCCACATATTTTTACAGGACTCCTGCCAGATGAATATTTACTAACTATTCCTTAAATATACTATATTACATTTACATAAATATTGATTTACCTAAGTAGTTAAAGATCCACTTAATGTAGAAGATCTAAAGTAAATACTATCCTACCAAGGCAATGATTTATAAAGTCTGTTACAGCCTACATCTATTGTCATTTATAACTCTTGTGTTGGAAGAACTTATCATATGTAACTAAAATTTAATTGCTATGTGAGAAGTTAGCTTAATTTTTAGCGACGGTTACTTCCTTTGTTAATTCGAGTGTCCCAAATCCCCCTCTCATGGGGTATATATGTCAGTGAGATATCATTAAGTTCGAGTTGTAAAAATTGGGTACCTATGCAATTTTTCAGGCGTTTCATAAATCTTGATACTTTTATCATCAGTGGGTACAATCAGTCTACGTGATGTGGAAAAATAGTTTTTAATCCACGAAAAACTCAGGAATCATGTTTTTAATTTATTGTTATAGTTATATTGAAGAACACTGGTTTAAATGTATACTGTTTTATCATTCTTCTAAATGTTCTGCAAATTCTAATAACTTATCTTCGAGAGCGAGTCGTTCCCCTCAGTTAACTTAAAGCCATTCTGATTAACAACAACAACAACAACAAACATTGGCACAACAAACACCCTCCATCAAACAGTTGAGGTTAATCCAGTTTAGTTTGGTGATTGAGTGGAAGGGAGGCTGGGTTATTTTAACATGTTTGATCACTTCTTCCAGATAAATTTAATTGTTTTTAAAATCATAGATTAAATAACAAAGAAAAATAACTGGTCATGCACTTATATTGTACTTATCGTAGAGTCATAAGTAAATAGTTATTTTATATTTCAAGTAAACTATATGACTATTAATTATCTACATTAATTTTAAATAACATTCATACAAGTAAAAATAAAACTATAATAACTAGAGTTATACATAATATATCATGCAAGCTATATAACTCTATAGTCTGGCAAGAGTCACTTTGGCTTCACTGTTTTTATTAGCCTTTAATTCGATTATCTTAAATTTAATCAATAGTCACATTAAATATGATATATGTGTATGGATGGGTGGGACGGTCTTTTCCACTGTACGTGTATGGATGGGTGAAACGGTCTTTTCCACTGTACTTGTACGGATGGGTGAAACGGTCTTTTCCAATGTACGTGTATGGATGGGTGAAACGGTACTTTGCACTGTACGTGAATGTATGGGTGGAACGGTCTTTTCCACTGTACGTGTATGGATGGGTGGGACGGTCTTTTCCACTGTACGTGTATGGATGGGTGAAACGGTCTTTTCCACTGTACGTGTATGTATGGGTGGAACGGTATTTTCCATTGTACGTGTATGGATGCATGTAACGGCCTTTTCCACTGTACGTGTATGGATGGGTGGAACGGTCTTTGCCACTGTACGTGTATGGATGGGTGGAACGGTCTTTGCCACTGTACGTGTATGGATGGGTGAGACGGTCTTTGCCACTGTACGTGTATGGATGGGTGGAACGGTCTTTGCCACTGTACGTGTATGGATGCATGGAACGGCCTTTTCCACTGTACGTGTATGGATGGGTGGAACGGCCTTTTCCACTGTACGTGTATGGATGGGTGGAACGGTCTTTGCCACTGTACGTGTATGGATGAGTGGAACGGTCTTTGCCACTGTACGTGTATGGATGGGTGGGACGGTCTTTTACTTTGTACGCGTATGGGTGGGTGGGAAGGATATAACTTTATTACGTATATTGAAATGACAAAATTTCTTTAGTTTATTAATTTTTATGTCATGGTTTTAGTTGCGCTTTTCTGAAATGCAGCTTTCATCTCGTGGCTTTATTTAGTTTGGAAATTACATGTAATAAACCATAACATTAAATGTCACGGTTAAGCTATGTGCTTATACATCATAATGTATTATATTTTTCCCCAAATATGTTTCACAGGACACGGTTTCTTACGACTCATAGTAGTTTTGACAATATTGAATTATTACAGACTATAGTATTAAAATTTGGCTTTTAAGTAAACGGAGTGTATAACAAAAGTTTAATACGTGTAATAATGTACTCATAACATTCCGTATTCATATCTATAAGTGTATAGATGGTTGGGACGGTCTTTTCCACTTTACGTGTATGGATGGGTGGAATGGTCTTTTCCACTTTACGTGTATGAATTGGTCGGACGGTCTTTTCCATTATACGTGTATATATGGGTGGACGATCTTTTCCATTATACGTGTATGGGTGGGTGGGTCGGTTTTTTCCACTTTACGTGTATGAATTGGTCGGACGATCTTTTCCATTATACGTGTATCGATGGGTGGACGATCTTTTCCATTAAACGTGTATAGGTGGGTGGGACGGTCTTTTCCATTGTACGTGTATGGGTGGGTGGGCCGGTCTTTTCCACTGTATGGGTATGGGTGGGTGGAACGGTATTTTCCATTGTACGTGTATTTTTGGGTCGGACGTTCTTTTCCACTTTACGTGTGTGGATTGGTGGGAAGAATTTAATGTTACTTGAAAACCCTGGTTTCATATTGCAGCAAATATATATACCATAGATTGGCATCCTTTTGTACGCATGTACGCTCATTTTTATTTATAACGTGTAGTACACTAAACACACGGTCTGTAGAGGGAAAGTATGAAACGTTAGGATGAGGTATCTTACTGGTTCAAGGTGCTTTACACCTTTGTGGTGTCGTAAAATAACGGCTTTAGAGACCAATGTTACTCGTATGTTGACAGTTACCCAGCAAGATTTACAGGGGCGGATAAAACCCATTCCTACACTATCTGCAAGTATTACTACGACATCGCAACACAACACTTTAAACTGTACCCCATTGAAAATTTAACTTTGGTCTTCTTCTGGTTAACAATAGTATACAAAATACGTCATTAATATTTTAGCATTATTATTGTAGACTAATTATATACAGAATAATTTATAATGTTGTCCTAAAATTATAAAAATTCTATAGCTATTTATTAATAATATATATATTTATTAATAATATTCAATGCAAGTTATTAATAATATTATCAATAATATTTTTAAATTAACCGTAAAATGATCTACTTTGTATAGAAAAAAGAGACTCGAAATACTGATAACCGATAGTGGTTGAATATAAGATACATATTTAAATACATTAGAAATAGACTTTACATATTCATAAAATATTATACACTAAATCACTAATTAAGAGCAAAAGGACCTTGCCCAAGAACTTCGAAAATTTTGTCCTATTCTTGTCTACTACAAATAGGAAAACATTATATTAAATAAATAAACAAGCAAACAATTTTAAACACTGAAACAGTAGTACTTCATTGCCAATAGCTTTGAATGAAGGTCGGTGGGTTCCGACGTCAATACAAGTTAACGACGTCAAGCAATATCGAGCGTGGCTGTTCCTTGGATGGGTGATTGATTCCGTTCTTGCACGCAGCCCATCTGACCAGTTCCCAACCACTGGTGGTGGTTCGGTAGTCATCTTTAAGTATCGGGCCCCAGGTGGTAAAATAACACCTCCTTAATCTTATTTCTCTTATTTTGTACCTTCAGTATCAGCGATTTAATAATAATAATAAGTTTGATGATGTAAATATTGTAAATACACCTTGACGTGGTCATTACCCGAAGCTTTAGTTGTTAGACCTATTTTAACGTTTTACTTGTGTCTCTCTTTAAACTTTTAACTCAGGAGACAGAACTAAGTTCACAGCCATCCAGCACTTAGCTCTTCAATTCAAAGAAGTTCATCCCCTGAAAAGAGATTACATTTCTTCTCTGGTATCGTACGAGTAATACATTTTATAAACTAAGTAGATAAAAGTAGCATTTACTATATAGTACATTAAACAAACAGTATTTTTAATCAATAGCAAATCATCATCAGTTAGGCAGATTAAATAAGATACAACATTAAAAAGACTAAATGAAAGCTTAGTTAAAAAGTCTAAACAAATAGCACGATTGTTGTAAATTGTTTGTTGTCGTGTAGTGACTTTACACTCAGATGAACACAGACACTCGGCGCCCTCCAATCCCTTATCCACCCAGACAAAACCATCGTACGTTCCCTAGGGTCTCTCACACTATTGTGTTTAAGATTTTGAAATTTACTCTTTGGCTTACTTAGTTTCTAGATATTTGGTAGTTATATTACATACTGATAAATTTATTATTATAATCAATTTTACAATGAAAACTAACCATTTAAGTTCTGAATGTTTTTTACTATTTTTAGGTATGAGATTCACTATTATTATTTCAAGAGTAAATATATTAGCTAAAATAAAAAAATATAGATATATCATTCCCTTAAACTTAATGTTTTTTTTTTATTTTGGTAGTCTGTTGCATACGAAGTTTATGTAACAGCCAAATTTTATTTCGTAACAATAGATTCTTATTTGTACATCAGATAAGAACAAGAACAGAACAAGAAATACTTGTATTGGTATGATAAATTTTTACCTAATTATCATACATGTGCAACTAAACAGAATCACAGGGTGATAATAATAAATGATATTTTTAAGGGTCGTATAGAACATAAAATATTTTAAACTTAATACAATTTTTACGGCGTATGCCATTCAAAGACACTACAAATGACAACTACAATTTCACAAATTGATATGCTTTAACGGACCCACCCAGTATAAATAACCCACTTTAACAACGATTTGTATGTCCTGTATGTACATATTAACCAAAAAAAATATAAAAAAAAAATCCAAAATAAAAAAAACACTCATGGCCATTTTTTGAGCCGTATAAAAATATATCCATATACCCACATTTTCATCACTAACATGTCAACTAAGAACAGTTAATTAGTATGTAACTATACAGTACAAGTAAACGTCACACAACACAAATTTATTACAATACAAGCACAAAATGCACAAATATATTACAATACAAGCACAAATATATTACAATACAAGCACAAAATGCACAAATATATTACAATACAAGTACAAAATGCACAAATATTATGCTGATCGATTTCGGTGAACCACACTCACCTTCCTCAGACCTGAGAGATCCACAAAAGAAAAACGTATTAGTAATATATTTTAATAACCAATATCATTTGTAACGTATTTAAACTTTGTAAAGCTCACCTATACTAAAAGCATGTATTCAGAAAATACACTATTTAATTTATTTTATCTTAAGTAATTGTTTTTATCCATTCACAAGGATACAGGTATTTTCCATTCATTAATTTTAATCCAAGGATAGTATGAAAAACAGTGACGATTCTTAGAATTACGAATTTTCTGTGTAGTTGAGTATTTGACCATTGCATTGGTTATGTAATCATATTTAATGAAATATATGTATCACAATAGGGGACACCCCTGTACGCTTCAAGTGGCAACCCCATCACTCGCGTTCCTCCATCTAAGATATATTTTTATTGTTCGAACTGTTTTCATTCTGATATATGACCCAAGATATGTTTTATTCCATTTAGTAAGAAATATGTTTAGAAGAAAGATACCTTACCGTCCCAGTGGCGTAAAGAGAAAATGTCACTTCATACGATCAAATAAAAGAGTACAAAACAGATATCGCTTACAATAAGTAAAATATAAAAGAACAAAGTAAAGTTGTGTGTAAGAAGAGAAGAACTACAAAAGGGCTGGCAGACAGTAAACAGTGTGACCAACATTCGGTACCGAAGTGACAATACAAATGCAGACTTTATTTTTACTTGTTGACTCTTAGTGCCACTTATTCTCAGAGATTTTAGGAAATTGCACACTTGTATGAAGTATTAGTAATATATTTTAATAGCCAAAAAATAAACGTATAAACGTATTTAAACTTACCTAAACTAAAAGTTTGTATTAAGAAAATACACTATCTAAATTATTTTAACGTAATTAATTGTTTTTATCCATTCACAAGGAAGTAGGTGTATTTTTTACATTAATTTTAATCCTTAGATCGTATGAAATACAGTGACGGTTATTCACCCACAGTTCTTATAAAGTAAGATTTTTCTGTGTAGTTGAGTATTTGACCATTGCATTGGTTATGTAAATATATATATATATATATATATATATATATATATATCACTAGGGGATACCCCTGCACGCTTCGAGTGCCAACCCCGTCACTCGCTGCGCTCGTAACACCTGAGGAAGGTGAGCGTGGTTCACCAAAATCGATCACCGTAATATTTGTGCATTTTGTACTTTTATTGTAATATATTTGTGCTTTTTTAAATTAAAATTAAAGCACAATTAAAAAACTATCTGTAGATATCAACCTTGAGTGATGAAGTCGTAGATCCCCTAGGTCATAAGGAACTAAGTTTTACGTATACTGTATAGTGGAATCTTAGAAGACAATAGTACCTTTTATGACCTCTAAGCCCTCATCTCCACCCGTATTCTCCTGATATGGGAAGGATTCAGGACTGATCGTTTTCTCAAATATAATCTAATAAATATATTACTAAAAAATCGAAATTAGTTAATAAGTGATCATAAGGAATGTTTTCCCATGTTTTTCTACTGCTTTTGAATTTATTTATATTTATAGTGACATTGAGATTAATAAACACCTTGTTAAATATAACACTTCTACGGGTACCTATTTTTTTAGAACCCTAGATAAATAATTGAATATTATATTAGAAAATTAAAAAAAGTCATAAACTAGTTGAAGGATTTCTTATTTCACCAGGTGAAGTTAGGACTAAGAAGCCCTCTTCAACACTTAACTTTGAATCCAACGATTTAATAGTGACTACCGAACCACCACCAGTGACCGGGCAGGCAGGCTGCATGCAAGGACGCTCAGCCAGTCACCCATCTATGGAACAGCCACGCTCGATGTTACTTGACGTCGTTATCTTGAGACGTTAATTAATTTATAAATTTATTTACTATAAAATAACTAATTTTGGTTTATTTATTGAGAATGTATTATATATTTGTAACATATTTTGAAGTTATACTTCTTTGCGCCCGTTAGACACTTTGGGATGGGATGTTGGTCGAGAAACCGCGTCACGCTGAAAAGTAAGAACAAATTTTTAAGAACTATCGATTAATCGATTGTTAATCGAAGAAATTTAATCGAAGAAATTACTGATAATGATAATATAGGTGTATAATATAATAATGAAGTCACGTATACTATATTGAAGATAAATATATTGAATAATATTGAAAAATGTCTTATATTTCATTTATATATCCTGTCTGTTTGTGTGCGTGAGTGGGTGTATAAGAATGGCCAAAGAAGTATAACTTCCACCGTGTGGTCCGACGCACACCCAATTTTTTTTATATAAGTAACGACATTTTGATATAATTTGGAAAATCAATAATTTATTAGATGTTATTTAAGAAAGTAATAAAAGCGGTTGTATAAACCAAATCTTGTACTGCGTTAGAGTTCTTTCATCAATTTTAAAAATAATATATGGGACATTATAAATTACAATAATATATAGCCATATCTTGTCTATTTTTAAAATTAAATTATGTACGTTCACACTGACATTAAAGCTAGAGAAATGTCAGAAGGGGTCGTTAGTAAACTTTCCCCATTAGTAAACCTCAATTACTTCGTTGTGTTGTGGAGTGGTAGTTCGCAACAGCCATCATTGATGGGGACAATAAAGTATCATTATGTATGTTCACAATGACAATTAAAACTAGAGAAATGTCAGAAGGGGTCGTTAGTAAACTTTCCCCATTAGTAAACCTCAATTACTTCATTGTGTTGTGGAGTGGCAGTTCTCAACAGCCAACATTGACGGGGAAAATATAGTATCATTATGTATGTTCGCGCTGACGATTAAAGCTAGAAAAATTTAAAATGTGGGTCATTGGATTACATTTTCAAAAAAAGCCTGATATAAATCTCAAAGTTTATTTTGCAGCTTAAAAAACACAGAACATTAACAAAACATATCTGAGCCTGTTAAAATAAGTCTATTATACTTTTACCACAAACTAAATAATAATAATAATAGCAAACACTAAACATATTAAAAAAATAATAAATTAAAAAAATATTACCCAATAGAAATATGAACCAAATTTTAAATCTGTATTTATTTGCAAAATTATACGGCAAATATATAAAAATATAAACAAACTTTAGCTGGGTTATTTTAGGCGAGAAAAGGGACAACAAGACTTAAATATCAAAATAAAATTTGAAAACTTAAAAAAACTCTCTTCTCCCAAATAATATTAAATAAAAACCATCGGATGTCTTTCACACAGCACAGCTCTCCTCTACACTGGAAGAATCTGAAGAAAGGAAGGCCTGGGAGGTGATCAAAAGTGAATATGTGGAGATCACCTGATTGATGCTGTGGATGCATCGAGGAGGGGGGAATAAATGTCTTCACTCATGGACCAGTGAGAGGACAGAAAATCAACCCGAAGACCTATCGCTGAATCTCAGGACCTATTCAGCTTCTCCTGTTGAGTTTCCATGGTCTGCCTTCCACCCGAACCTTAGGGAGAGGCCTATATTGTTAGCCCACTATGAATAAACCAAGGTTATGAGAGCAATGCCAAAAGTGACAAGAGTTATGAAAAATCGGGACGAGAAAACGGAATGGCTGATAGAACTCAACAACCAACGAAACACTGAAAGAGAGAAGCGGCTAGCCGATAGACGAAGGCCGTAATGTGCAACGGCACAGTGTATCATCAGTAAACAAAAGTGCAACAGATTTTGGGATGGATCTTCTTTCACAAGTTGGGAACAGCTAAAATGAAATACGAAAGACACAAATGCATCTCTTTTCGTGAAGTATGATAAGTGAACATTTAAAATAATTTATTGATCGTAAAGTTAGAGATTTTAACCTTAAAGGTAATTTTATGTTATATATTTGTAAGTATAAAACAAGTAATAGATCGGTAGATAGAGTGTTTTATATAAATATATACTATTCAATTCAATACAATGACTATAATTATAATAGTTGGTCAATAAACCTAAACTCATATAGTTAGTTAGATCCCAACAGCTCCAGGACGCCTGTTCCCCAATAAAAATCATCCCTCGGGACTCAATTGTCTGGAAATTGGAATACACCCTCATACGGAATATGGTCATCACCAACTAGAAGAGATTTCGCTTTTTGAAAAACATTTAAAAGAGTTTGAGAAGACATGTTAATATATCATAAAGAATAAAGTACATACAATTAATGGTGACATTTTTTTAAACAACTCAGTAGATTTCCATACTGACACTTAACAAATTCAATCCAAAGTTTCAACTAGGACGATTCTGTAATCGATTGTTTAGTTGACATTCATCACTATTAACATTGATACGTTAATGAGTTGGGAACAGGGCTTAGAGATTCCATGTGATAATTATCTAAGATCAATGTCATCGTCAATTACTATCAATGTTCGAAGTCGTAATCGTAATTCTGTATGATAATACTGAATAATTGATGAGATCAAAGTTTCAACACAGACACTTATAACTTTTTAATATACTTCATAAACATTGGAATTTTCATTTAAAGAACCCTCTCCATGTAAACACTTCTAATTTTTTAATTACACAATTAATTTCCAATATATGGTTTTAGTCAAAATAAAAATACAATCTCTCACAAAAAAAGCAAAGCCCTCGCTCACTCATTATTAATCCTCCCACTTTCCAAAATCCTACAGAGCTGAAATTTAGTAAAAATGTTTGCTGTAGACAAAATAGGAAAACTAAAGTATTTTAATATTGATAAATGTTTAGTTCTAAGGGCTAGAAACCACCCCTAAAAGATTGTCCCAAAAGGTAAAAATTGGGTTGATTTTAGTCAATTAATAACAGCTGTTTCTTGTAAAAGAATAAACATTTTTCTTTTCTATGTTTAACTTTTATTACACTTTTTCTATATATTTTTCTTTATAAAATTACGTGAAAAAATATCTGTTAGAAAGTAAATAATGATGTTTATTAAGTTAAGAAGGTTATAAAGCTTTCTTTTTGGCTATTTATATTCCATATATAAATACGTTACAATATCTTTGTTTTACTAGAAATAAATTTGCATATTATAATGTTACTTACTATAGTTTAACCATTATTATTCGGTGTCACGAGTGCAGCGAATGATAGGGTTGGCACTCGAAGCGTGCAGAAGTGTTCCCTAGTGTGATATATATTTTAATAAATATGATTACATAACCAATGCAATGGTCAAATACTCAACTACACAGAAAATTCGTACTTTATAAGAATTGTGAGCGAATAACCGTCACTGTTTTTCAACTATCTAAGGATTAAAATTAATGAGTAAAAAAGGCTTATTTCCTTGCGAATGGACAAAAACTATTAATTACGTTAATAATGTATTTTCTTAATACAGACTTTTAGTTTAGGTAAGTTTATATATGTTTATTAATGATATTGGCTATTAAAATATATTACTAATACTTCAAACAAGTGTGCAATTTCCTAAAATCTCTGAGAATAAGTGGCACTACGAGTCAACAAGTAAAAATAAAGTCTGCACTTGTATTGTCACTTCGGTACCAAATGTTGGTCACACTGTTTACTGTCTGCCAGCCTCTTTGTAGTTGTTCTCTTCTTACACACAACTTTACTTTGTTCTTTTATATTTTTCTTAATGTAAGCGATATCTGTTTTGTAATCTTTAATTTCATCGTATGAACTGACATTTTCTCTTTACGCCATTGGAATAGTAAGGTGTCTTTCTTCTAAACATATTTCTTACTAAATGGAATAAAACATTTCTTGGGTCATATATCAGAATGAAAACAGTACGAACAATAAAAATGTATCTTAGATGGAGGAAAGTGGAAATGGCTTGTATTGCATTTCTTTAAAAAACATATTTTACATTTTGTATCAATTCTGTATAATTTATATTTATACTCCATGTTAGATTAATGAAACAGAACAATTTAAACTACAACTATTGGTTTAATTTAATTTCCCTTTTATAAGGGAACTAAAAGATCGTGTCGAATATTAATGTCGAGGCTTGGTCTTATGCCTGAATTTGTGAAAAAGTATTATTTTTTACTCAATAAACCACACAATTCTTAGGATGTCTACTGAATGTGTGGGTTAATACCACTGTTATGGGCGGGTATGGGCGGTGTGTGGCAATAATGTAACCACCCTCCCATGCACGTGCACCGGTATTGACTCACGCAACGAACTTGAATATAAAGGGCTTCCATAACTAAGCTACCCACACACGTACAGTGGTGTCGACCCACCCACCCACCCATTCACGTAGTGTTGTCGACCCACCCATACACGTGCCGTGGTTTCGTACAGTGGACATCCTATGAATTGTGGTTTATTGAGTAAAAAAATAATACTTTTCACAAATTCAGCATAGTATCAAGCCTCCACTTTAATATTCGACACGATCTTTTAGTTCCCTTATAAAATTTGTTAATACTAAAAAATTATTTATCTTCTCTTAACTCCATTGATGGATAGATAACTTATTTGCTCCGAAAATGAACGATAGTTAACGAAATTTATCTCAATCATGAATTTTCTGGTCTAATTCTACTACACGTTGTTTACCTAAATAGATCACCATAATTTTTGTATATTTCGTACCTATATTATAATAATGACACAATATATATTATAATAGTGAAACAAACGTTTCTGAATTGTTTTTGTTACATATGTAACCCTTATACGTTTCGTAACTGCTAACATTTACAGTATTTTTGTTCTTGTGTTATCATATTAAATTGTACTCATGTTTTTTTAAAAATATTATATTTTGTTGAGTTTACAACTTCCATAACCTTTCACTGTTCTACATTGGATGTTTAAATACAAGTTTCCCTTCATGAACAATTTTATTATTTATTATGATTTGTAGTATTTATTCCTGTATTTTAGGATTGTGTACAATATAATAAACTTAAAATTAATTTGAAAAATTTATAAAATAAAGAATTGTTGTTTATTTATATAGCAGTGGGATATATTTAAAATTAATTATATAATATAATTTACATATGGTTACGAAATGAGTAAGTGAAAATTATTTATAAATGTGTGCTTTAGGAAGAGGTGTACTTTATAAAGGTGTACTTTAAAGCCCACCTCAGATGCTGTCATATTCTTATTTCCGCCTGTCATTGCAGAATACAACTCTGTCATTATGTTTGTCATTCACTGTTCAAGTCATGTTTAGACTATCAGACGTAGTGGCACATATTTTTAAATTGTGATTTATTTTAATATACTTGTGGTTTTTACTATAAGACGTAAGGTTAAATATTTTTAAACGAACTGAGTGCACTTAAACGCTCGTGAATTTAGTTACTTCAAATCACATCAGTTGCATTTTTTTTTTATTATTAAAATAATTATCAGTTATTATTAATAAAAATCAGGTGAAATGCACCATTAAAATGAGAAATAAAATAAAAATATTAACATAACTAACTTTTATAATGTAATAAAACGTTTACAATTATTAAAGCTTAAGATTGAAAAATAAATTTTAATAAATTTGTGCAAGTTAGAAACAACACTTTTAGCCTATTCTTCTCAACCTCTCAATCAACCCACGTTTCAGTATGAAAAATGTTTCTATCATATTCATGGAATTATTGTACTGTATTGTATATCTTTTTTATCTAATTATTATTATAGAGCAACTCTATAATAAGTAGTTTAATAGTTAGCGGGTTAACACCAAACAATAACAAAATCAATAAGAAAACAATAACAAAAATCAGAAATTTAAGGCCCGAACACATGATCAACTATAACTTATGGGTTTAGTCAATGCGTCCAATATAAATAAGTGAACGACACATTTCAAATTGTGTTATCTATCTTTAGATATTTTGGAGATTCACTGTTTCCTTTTGTCCCTATTTCGTTTATTAATTGTCAAATGATACATAAACACCAATGTTAGCAAATGTCACGATTATACTAAAATGAAATTAGCAATGAAGTCTAGTCCGTTGTTTGACCGAAGGACTAGTATCGTTGCATCTCGGAGAGTTATTTATATTTTAATATAATCGGGACAGTTTTATCTTTGGTATTTTACTTTCATATGTATAATAATAAGCTTAATAGATACGATAGATAATAGTGAATCAACAGAAGATCTGAAGATAGATCACTCAATTTGAAACGCGTCGTTCAGTTCTTTCATGTCCGACCAACTCACTGAAACACTCATTGAGTTTCTAGTTATTTTTATATGAAATGATTCATTTCCAATGGTACAATTATGAAACCGTAACCGTAATAGTTTCAAAATGTTTAATACGTATATCTGTGCCTTATCATAATTAAATATTTGTTAAACTACCCTCCATAGATATTTTATACGTTGTACCCTTTCCTCTAAGATAACGTTTGCACATACTTCAATCGTAATAGGAGTCTAGAATATAACTAAACCTGCAAATAAAATTAATATTATTCAGTAAGATATACTTTTGGTATTTTTACAATTTTGTAATTTATAGTAGTGCTAAAAATAGTGTGTTTAATTTAGCTCACAATATTTATCCAAAAAAGCCAGAAATGTTAGAAGAATTTTCCCATTTTTTGACGTCCCATTTCTACAATTAAATTTTAGCCCACAAACCCCTGTAGATTCCAGTTATAAAATGTACATTGCCTTAATAAAGCAAAGCAATATTAATCACATCAATTGTTTATTTATATAAAAACCTCTCGATTGCGTTTTGTCAAATCACAACCTTCATTTTTAATACTAATGTATATGACAATATAATTTGATGTATTTATTTTGTACCTTATTTTAAATAGTAAAGGGAATTGATTACTTTTCTTCGTCATTTCATTATGTATGTTTCTCTTTGGTTTTTGTTATGTATTCATAGTATTGTTAGTAAAATAGATAATAATTTTTAGTAGGTTTATACATTATTATTTGTAAAGTTGTTAAAGGTATATGGATAGCATCAAAGTATTTTGGTTCTATACATATTCCGGCATACAATATTAATGACATTATTAGTCAAAGTCTCGTATTACTCCCAAAAGCAAAAATTTACCAAAGCGAAAAGAATCTAAGATACACATTCAAAGAATTCAGTGCATGGAGTTCAGAGAGAGGAAACAGCTGACATCCCTCACACTAACAATGATGTTGACAGCTCTTTGTTGGATTTCCTTTTACCTACATTTTTTTTAATGTTATAGGTGTATTGTATTTGATCATCCATTATTATGTGTGATTTATATATATGTTTTTCTTTTTTGGGGGTGGGAGTTGGTGGGGGATTTTTATACTTACTATATCAAACTAAGTTTATTTATATGTGTTTATTAAAATACACATTTATATGAATAAACGTGTAAAATTTTTATTAACTTTGTGTGAAATAGGCACCCATATCAAATAAGCTGAATGCATTCTATAGAGTCTATTATTAAACTAATATTTTATTTATTTTATGTAACACTTATTGGGGACAAACTAACATATAATTCTTAAGACGCCGATCGTATGGATATGGGCGAATATGGATTTCGAATGAGTGAAATGAGTCTAGACGAACGAGTACAGTCATTGTTACTATCTGATTTCGACTTAGCTTGACTATCACCCAACAAGGACACCCCAGACTTCTCTACTATAAGTTTAGTAGAATATGTGTACAAATATCGTGGTGATTTTTTTCAGAAACCATGGTTAACCTCTTATACCAGCGAATTCACAAAGGATTCAAATAGACTAAGTTGTGCATTTAGTACTTTTATTGTGATAAATTTGTGTTGTGAGTCGTTAATTTGTTTTTTTTTTTTAGTTATACTAAGTCAAAATAAACAATTAAAGAAAAAGATTTTCTAATAAAACCTAATATCCTTTTGAACTTTGCTGTACTTATTCCATATTCAGAAAAAAATATAGAACCAGTAATGAAAAGGATGAAAATTACTGATAAATACTTCCTTTCCTGGTCAGGATTCATACCTGTTCTATCTAAACTCCTGTCGCTTTAGACCTGTCAAGCTGATTTACCAGACTCCGTTCTTTTAAAATCTTCGCTTCACAATATTCGTTTTCTTTTAAATATTTTACTTAAACTTAGATTTTAAGCATACAAACACTCTTTAGTTATTTATTCGTTGAAGGCTTAACTGGTGAGGTAATTAATAAGATAACACTTTTGAAATAGGTAATAAAACTTCGATAGGGAAATTGGTTGAACACTGATAGGCCACGAAGTTTCCCACTGACCAAACTAGAGAAGGACTTAGAGTCCTTCTGAACAGAAATGCAAAGGGTAACAAACACAAAGCCTCTTAGACCAATTAGTATTTTGAATAGAGTTTTGTTATTTATAATACAAATAGAACTAAGATGTCAAATTGTAGTTAACATTGGAGAGGAAATAAATACGAAGTACACAGACAGGATATAAAAATAGTAAATTTAAGTAGTCTTGAAATATAAAAACAAGTGTCAAAATTAACGTCCGACATTACAATTAATTATTATACTGAATAATTTTTCATGCCTCGTATTTTTCTCATATTTGTCTACATATTAATAAGAGTTTTATTGTTTTCGAACATTATATGATTCTAATAACTAAAGTTTCCGGTAACAACTGCTTCAAGGTGTTTTTACTGTATTTACATCACCAAACGTTTCGCCCATGCTGTGATGTGGCATCCTCAGTGGTATCTCTGAGACTGGAGTGGCAATAAACCTCCAGACTATATAGTCAGGACTCGTCAAATTAAACGAGAAGCAATAGAAATATTCAAGAATGGAAACAATTGTTGGGCATCACCAACCACGTGACCCACCCTGAACCAACATGGCACCACTTCTACTAATCAAGCGATTATTGGCGTCCAATTTGTTTAAGTTATAATATATTGTTTACTATGCCTTTGGTATTTTTAAACTGTCATCTTTATTGAAATTGTTTTCATTCTTGAATATTTCTATTGTTTCTCGTACAATTTGACGAAACCTGACTATATAGCCTGGGGGTTTACTGTCATTTCAATCTCAGAGATACCACTGAAGATGCCACATCACAACATGGGCGAAACATTTGGTGATGTAAATACTGTAAATAACACCTTGACGTGGTCGTTACCGGAAGCTTTAGTTATTTGTAATGACACCGGCTGCTTAAGCCTACGAAATAAGATCCTAAAACTCTAATGATTTTGACTTTGGTTAGTCATTTGAACATTTGTATTCGTTTACTCAGGTGAACATCCCCTCCTACTTCCATATTCCTACTTTGATGGAGGATATTTACTGTATTATAAATTAGACAAACAAATCCATCAGGGTGATTGATACCCCTCAAGTTCCTCCACTCAGTTACAGCCTTAAATACTCAGAGTCATCTCCTACTTAAATGGATAGAGAACGTTCACTCATCTGTTTTCTCAAGTCAGTTAGCTCATTTTCTACAAAAGACAATTGTAAATGAGATTCATATATGGATGTAGAAACGTGTTGACTACTAGTTTTTAGTTAATTATTAGTTTGGTCTAGAAAATCAACTAACCAATTGTAGGATATAGAAAACAGTAATAAATACATTAATTATTATTAGGAACCGCTATTATTATTTTATTATTTAATAAATACGCAATAACAATCCATATTGTTATTACTAGACATCACATTATGAATGCAATTTTTAACAGCCAACTTCTAATACTAGGCGGTTTTGTCAGTACAGTAAACCAAACGGAAAAACATAATTAATAACAGAAAATAGCCTCTTGGCATGTCTTATATGGAAATGCAAACGTTACGTATTTTAAGAAAACATTAGATTTTTCCTGATTAAATCTAAAACATATCTACCTCGAACATTATGCAGTGTTACTTTTAATATTTAAAGATAATTATTAACATACAAATAATGTATTATTTTAATTTAAAAAACTGACAACCCCCTAAACCACACAATAACTGAACCGTACAAACTGACATTATCCTAAACAGCTGTCGGACAGTAGCCATATTGCACTATTTACCACATCCGCCAACTGTCAGAGAACACAACAACAAAATTATATTATCAAAGAATATCTAATATTTATTAAAGTCAGCACTTTTATAAATATTATGAGCATATTGGTATTGATAGACTAATAGTATTTTTCTTTTTATTTATTTACTTCAAATAAGAATCTCTATGTGTAAAAAATTGCACGGGATGGAACAATTATAAATGTTTCTAGTGTTTAATTTCACTGTAATTAAATTGTGTTCACTGAAATTGACTAATTTCTCAATACAAATTTCACAGTTCAGCATTTTTAAATAAACTATACTTAATTTGAAATGATTATAATTATCAAATGGCATTTCAAATACATTAGATACTTTAAAAATATAAAAAATAAAAATGAAAAAAGGTAGATTGGAAATATACCACAGTAAAATTTATTTAATCTTCCTTGCCTATGAATATGATTTTTCTTTGCTACAAATTAATATATTAATATTCTATATGTAATGGTCTATGAGTCAGTCATATTATCTGGTTGTTTAAGAAGCTTTTTTTCTTGCTAGTTAAAACCGAATATTTTTACCAATGAGGGAAAAAAATAAAATCTATCAGAAGTTAGAACCAGCTGGAGAGGCCGCCTTTAAAGGTAATTCTACTAAGTAGAAATGTATGTCACAGGGCGTGGTGGATATAACGGATTGTGGCCACCCATTTTATCGACCCCTATATAGAATGGGTAATTGTGACCATTTTAGAGAGTAAAGATCTTATTTCTAAAAGTGTTCTTATCCTTACACGTCTCAGGGTATTTGTACTACAGTTATTAAAATTTGTTAAATGATATCATATAGAAATAATTTTTTAGTTTTTCGTTTAATATGACCAACAATTCTAAATTTTCTAAATATGGTGATTACAGTATATCGAATTTTCAGTCAGAACTTGTAGAACAATTACTCCCCTCCAAATGAAATAAGCAATCTTCAAGTGGTTCCGAAGATGATTGAGATCATAGTTTTTTGAATATATTAAAAACTATTTAACGAGGATTGAAAAATAAAACATTTGAAAAATTGTAAAGATAGAATTAAAGTTATAATATGTTTAACAATTAATAGAATAATTAATCGTATAATTAAATAATATAAATGAAAGGAAATATAAAAGAATAAGGTTTATGTTCTTAACTATTAACACCTTAAGATATTTTTATTACTAATATATTAATATATATTACATGGACCAATGAAAATCTGCGTGGCCACCCTCCCACCTTTACAGGTAGAGAGGTATTGACACACCCTCCCACCCTCACATGTATGTACCCCCACACATACAATTACATTGGTATTGGTGATATCACCACTTTAGGCATATAGGTGGATGAGTGGGTACATATCACTGTACGAGTATGGGTGGGTGGGCTATCACCACTTTAGGCGTATAGGTGGGTCAGTGGGTACATATCACTGTACGTGTATGGGTGGGTGGGCTATCACCACTTTACGTGTATGAGTGGGTGGACTATCACCACTTTACGTTTATGGGTGGGGGCCTAGGACATGTGCAGTTAGTATAGGGTATTGACCCACTCAAAAACGCTCACTGGTAATGACCCGCCTAAAAAACGTAAACAAAGGGGATAGCAAACAACAAATAAGTAAGATAAAACATTTTAGATTCAACTGAACTGGGGCTTTCTATAACACAATATTACAACCAAAATAATTATATTGCCACTCTACTTATAAATACGTTTTATAAATATGTTTATAAATTAATGCCAGTGTTTTTGACCGGGGGTTTCCAACGTTATTGCAAGACAACAGCGTCATACAACATCGAGTGTGGCTGTTCCTTGGATGGGTGACCGGTTGAGGGATCTCGTCCATGCATACTGCGAGGGCACTGCTGGTGGATTGAAAGTCATCTTTATGAGTTGGTCCCCAGGCTAAGAGTTAGAGAGGGCCTCTTAGCCCTAACTCCACCTAGTAAAGTAAGGCATAGTTAATTGTTTAAGGTAAAAAAATTTCAATTTTCATAATATGAAATTAAATTAAACTGCTGCTTAGTTTATATCAAAACCATTACGGAGATTAAATAAACGCATGTCCATCTACTAGTAAATGTATAGTTTATGTATATTCAGTGGCCATACAAACTGTTTGGTAAATCCGAGATTTTTATAACCTATATAAAATCAATGGTACAACTTTTAATCTTACAACACTGTCCAATAATATATTTTATGGATCCCTCGTAATTTGTGTCATAATTTTTAGAGAAATTATTTAGTAAATTAGCTTCATTAGTAAGTAAATGCTATTTAATAGCTTTATCTTACGGTTATTATTAATATTCTATTAAAGTTCTAAGTAAGTAAGAATACTTTTTTCTTATAGTAAAATTTAAACAACATTATAATATAAGAAGTAAATGTATTTACATAAATAACGTTATAATACGTGTATATTTACTCAAAATAACAAAACAACACTTTCCTCAGTTTGTTAACATTGTTTAAGTCAATTTAAATGTCTTTCATATACAAAGTTGCCTATTCGTAACAGTTTGAAATAAATGAAGTGATTTTAAACAATTCTTTCAAAAGAGTGCAAATTATTCCCACATTATAGTTGCAATATATTTTTCGTTAAAATTAGTTTAAGGTAGTAATTATTTCCTGCTTGCAGATATAATTATATCTGCAAGCAGGAAATAAATACTACCTTAAACTGATTTTCACGAAAAATATATATTATAAAAATATATATAGCTATAAATTTATAGCTATAGTTATACGTACATATAGCTACGTATTAGTTTTTTTCATACTTATATCTTTCTGTTGTATTTTTCTAAATATAAACCAACCAACTCGTATTTGGATTTAACATAAATCACATAAACTGGATTTAGATTACTATCTACTTAGAAGAATGTAAATTTGACTATAGTACTTTAATTTATTTTATTTTTATAGCAACAAAATTAAAATATTTCTTTTTAGAAATGTGTTATTAAATATAATAACTATACTGTACAAAATATTATATTCAAATGTTTTTATGAAATTTTTTGCTGTAGCTCACACGATTTGGAAGTTCTTCATTAAAGAAGCAAACTCGATACTGAATCTTTTTAGTACTGTAGTTTGTAGGTGAAATAAATCAAGCGAAACAACATTGAAATCATGTTGCACCTTTAATAGTAGAATGAATACTCTTTTCAAACACAAAGTGTGTAGCCAGACATATTCGGATTGTGATAACCTGAGATATGATTTAATATATATATATATATATATATTTTTACTATATAAAAACATGTCTGATCAAATATATTACGGGAAAGGACGTTCATAACCTGGTGCGTTTTTCTTATCATAAACTGTCAAGTTCATTTATATTGAGTAGTTTTGTCTTTTAAATTAGTTTATTTTAATCAATAGAAGGTACAAAATAAAAGTGTAAAATAAATGAATATATTTGCTGTTTCAATGAATATCATTGAAAGTTAAAATAAAATGAATAAGCATTAATTTAATGGCTCCATCTCATTTTTAGTTTAATCAGCCCATTCTCCATAGTCGAATTAATATTTGTGTAGAACTTATTTCGACAGAGTAGGGGGAGAGCCTGTAAAGTATAAGGTGAATATTACTGATAGTTTTATTTTGTAGGCTTAAGCGGCCGGTGTCATTAATAATAAGTAAAGCTTCCGGTAACGATCGCGTCATGGTGTTATCTACAATATTTACATCACCAAACGTTTTGTCTCAGAAATACCACTGAAGATGCTACATCACAGCATGGGCGAAACGTTTGGTGAAGTATATTGTAGATAACACCTTGATGCAGTCGTTACTGGAAGCTTTAGTTATTAGTAATTACTGATAACTTCCAGTCGAGGTCATGGTTCTAAGCTACGCTATTCTAAACTACGCTACTCAGGCTCAAATTCCATTCGGCACCAGATTTTCCAAATATTTAAGAGTGTACATAATCAATACAGTATACCGACAGCAATATTTATTGGTAGATTAATAACATATATATAATAAGTACTAGAAAGCATTAACTTGACTAAAATGATAAGTCCTAATATTGTGAATTCACATTTTTGATTACTCATGATAAAGGTAAAACTGAAACTATTTATTTTTTTTATTTTTATTTATTTATTTATAAGACGCCAATCGTCAGTATATGAGTGAATATGTATTTCGAATGAGCGTGATGAGTGTAGATGAGCGAATGTAGTCATTGTTACAAACTAAGGCCGACTATTCCTTAGAAAGTGTAATTAATTAATAGCCCAATGACAAATTATTGATAGAGAGTATATGATAACAATGTCTATCTCTCTATAATTCAATATCCATGTCATGACCTCATCATAGCCACCATCTTATGAATAGTCATAAGTGAATATTGAATAAAACAATAATAATGATGCATATATTTTTACTTTCTTTCATTTGTGTTAGCATAGAGAAAGTAATGTGATCGTAAAAATAAAATTTACAAGTTGGTCTAAAAATCCATTTTAGGGTCCCCTGAACCCCAAAGAGGGTTTTTTTTCGAGAAAAAAAATTCTTTCTCTGTCCATCGTGATGGATAGATTGTTATGACATTTGGTAAGTAGATGTATTTTGCTAATATATTCAGACAGTTTTTTTCACTTTTTTGTGTTTTTTTTTTTATTATTATGAGCAAAAGCATACAAAAATTAAATTTTATCAAAAAATGCTCTAACGATTTTGATTAAATTTTAGGAGAGATGTGGATTACAATTAAAAATAGTTTAGGGAAAACTGTATGTCTCTAACTTGACTAGTTTTTTAGTTATGACAAAAAATCTATTTGGGAACTAAACTGGTAATTTTCAAAGTTGAGATTTCTTAGTGTTTAATATGGGAAAATATTTGTGCCAATTTTTTGAAATCATTTATTAATGTTCAATATACAGTTTAACTCAGGTTATTCAAAATAGTTATTTTTTTACAGGACCTTTATCACCTAGTCGTTGAGTTGGTAATTTAGACCCCCCCCCTACTAGTGCAAGAGAATCAGAGCAGATAGGGAGGGCACTGAGTGAGTCATCAACACACAATGACTCATCAACTGATACCAGTGAATGTGTCAATCAGCCATGTAATCACCAACTTCTCCTTTCCTTCCTGTGCTTAAGACTTTCCATAGAGTCTGTCCTTACACAACGTGGGGCATTGACCTCTTCAAGTGATTTTTAAATTATAATTATACATTGGAGATAAGATTGAGCGATAGAGATACATTATAGATAGATTACATAAAGATAGAGCACTGATTAGCTGACAATCATACCAACACTACATGGTTCGGATTCCACGTAAAGCTTTAGGTCCCTTAGTTGCCCTGGCTATTAATAAATTGCCCTTTTTGAGGAACAGTTGAACTCAGTTAGTAACCAGACTACACTCATCCACACTCTTCCTAAACTCATGTGATCAGTCATATTCGCCTTAAAATACGCACAACGTTGTATCGGCGTCTCCCATGTAAGAACGTAAAATATTTATTTTGTAAACTTCTTTTATTCTTATGTGATTTATATTTTTAGTAAAATAGAAAGTACACATTAATCACTAGTACATTTTTAGTTCGGAAATCCACTGGCTAATATAAGTATTAAGTGGTAACTCATTGGCTAAGGCTTCGGACTACGAAGGGCTGCCCAAGATTCAAATCCCCAACTGAGCTTACGGTTGGTAATTCATTCCTTGAATAAAGTTCACGCACAAGCCCGCAAGCCCAAGTAAACTTGGAGGTTGGGCTAAAAAAAATCACTCACCTCTGGGAATTAATGTCTCGGGTTCGATTTTCAAGGTGGCGGTTGAAAAATGTCCACCTTAAGCCCTACAGTTTCGTTCTAGGCATGAAGCAATTAGGAAGTTATACATTTATTAGATAGTAAAGAACGCTAGAACTAACGGTGTTGAGACCGATCTGATAGCCACGGATCCTTTAGCAAAAACGGCGTCCAGCACATGGAATCCTTTATGGTTAATTTTCGGATTGTTATTATATTCACAGCTGTTTAAAACTGTCAAATAATGAAATAAGTGCTGTAAATTATCAGTGTTTTTTGGACGTGTACTTTAGTGGGAAACTCTAAATACAGAATGAATAATACAATTACATGGGTGTGATTGAATTCAATTTTATTTTAGTGGTGAATACGGGAAAGATTTCAGTTCTCCTCAATAAAGAAACCGAAACAGGTAATATTTAATCTAATTACAGTTAATTAATTTTTAACTTTAATAAATAAAATGAATTTATGTAGATAATTTCTATAACGTTTCCCAAAATGTCCTGTTCGTTCATTTACATTCCATAATCATTTTATTTTTCTCAGTCTTATTTATTAATAATATGAGAAAAGTACAACTATTTATAATGACAAAATGTTATTGCAAAACTATTGGATTTCTTTTAATTCGGTTCTCGTAATAACTATGGATTTTTTCATATTTGAATCTAAAAGTGTACGGTATATATTTAACACAATTTTGCTTTAACTATAATAAAGATATCAATTTCTTTAATATAACAACAGATAGGGTGACCACTGCAACAAAATTAGTTAGCAGACCTTTAAGTAATGTGAAAATATTCCATCTATGTTCGGTGAGTTTTGTGGTGTTGTGGTGTGGAATGCCAACTATGACATGGGCCAACACTCAACTTGAAACAGAGTAAGTTTGTGCAACCACTTTGACAATAGTGGTCGGTGGACCTATAACAGCTACTTCTCAGTACATCTCTGAGTATGGTGAGATTGTGTGATGTTGTGGTGAGGGATACCAACTATGACATGAGCTCAACACTCAAACCTAACAACAGAGTAAGTTTGTGCGACTTTTTGACAGTATTAGCCAGTGGACCTATAACAGCTACTTCTCAGTACTTCTCTGAGTGTGGTGAGATTTTGTGGTGTTGTGGTGAGGGAGACCAACTATGTATGACATGGGCCTAACGCTAAACCTTACAACAGAGCAAGTTTGTGCAACCACTGTGACAATATTGGTTAGTGGACCTATAACAGCTGCTTCTCAGTACATCTGCGTGTGGTGAGATTCTGTGGTTTTGTGGTGAGGGATACCAACTATGACATGAGCTCAACACTCAAACCTAACAACAGAGTAAGTTTGTGCGACCACTTTGACAATAGTGGTCAGTGGACCTATAACAGCTGCTTCTCAGTACATCTGCGTGTGGTGAGATTCTGTGGTTTTGTGGTGAGGGATACCAACTATGACATGAGCTCAACACTCAAACCTAACAACAGAGTAAGTTTGTGTGACCACTTTGACAATATTAGCCAGTGGACCTATAACAGCTACTTCTCAGTACATCTCTGAGTGTGGTGAGAGTTTGTGGTGTTGTGGTGAGGGAGACCAACTATGTATGACATGGGCCTAACGCTAAACCTTACAACAGAGCAAGTTTGTGCAACCACTGTGACAATAGTGGTTAGTGGACCTATAACAGCTGCTTCTCAGTACATCTGCGTGTGGTGAGATTCTGTGGTTTTGTGGTGAGGGATACCAACTATGACATGAGCTCAACACTCAAACCTAACAACAGAGTAAGTTTGTGCGACCACTTTGACAATAGTAAATATACCTATAACAGCTACTTCTCAGTACATCTGAGTGTGGTGAGATTTTGTGGTGTTGTGGTGAGGGAGACCAACTATGTATGACATGGGCCTAACGCTAAACCTTACAACAGAGCAATTTAGTTTGACCACTTACACTACAATGGTCAGTGGACCTATAACAGCTGCTTTTCAGTACATCTCTGAGTGTGGTGAGATTCTGTGATTTTGTGGGAAGGAGACCAACCATGTATGACATGGGCTTAACGCTAACCTTACAACAGAGCAAGTTTGTGCGACCACTGTGACAATAGTGGTTAGTGGACCTATAACAGCTGCTTCTCAGTACATCTGCGTGTGGTGAGATTCTGTGGTTTTGTGGTGAGGGAGACCAACTATGTATGCCATGGGCTTAACGCTAAACTTTACAACAGAGCAAGTTAGTTTGACCACTTACACTACAATGGTTAGTGGACCTATAAGATCTGCTTCTCAATACATCTCAGAGTGTGGTAAGATTTTGTGGTGTTGTGGTAACAACTTCCATTGATAGTGTGCCTTTTAAATTTAAAAGGTATTAAGCTTTTTTTAATAAAACTATGTCTTCATATAAATTAATGACATGTTTATTATTATTATGTAATAAAATTTGTAATAATCGAATTATAACTTTTATTAGTAAACATTTCCTAATTTTGTTATTTATACTTTTTAACTCTACAGCTCAGTTTTTTAATGGTTAGAATACTTTTATTTATTTTTAATTCTTACTTGTCAGTGTACTAATCCTTAAGACAAGAGTAAAATAACTTATAAAACAATGTAATCCGTACATGATAGGCAAAATTTCACTTCAATCATCGGGACGAATATTACTGTAAAAAGGGTTTTCTCAAATATAGTCGTTTAGACCATAACCTCAAATTTGATTAAAATATGGTCCGATATACATATTTTTTGTCAGCTGAAATAGAATCAATAACAGACGTTTGCAAGAAAGTTTATAGACGTATGTTCCAACTAAATATTTGCACAGCCTAAGAGTATATACACATGTACATTTCGAATTAATGTTTGTTCTAGCAATGTAAATAATCATTATATCGTTTACTCACTATGCAAAATATTCTAATTTAAGTAGAAAATGGAACATTCTCACAAGCTGGCGTTGAGTTGTTTTTATTTTTAACAAATAACATTCGTTTTTAAACTCACATCTTGCTTGGTGGAGGTAGTGACAGGTTGCGGTGACATTTTTGTCGATTTCTTGCTGTCACTATTCTCTTGGATTTGTCAGCAGTGCTGTTATGTTTTCGTAAAATTGTCGTATTGTATAAGACTATTCCTGTGTTTGATGTAAGTCAAAGTCAGTTAGTAACAAGACTACACAGCTAATCCAAATTCATCCTACACTCACTTAATCATTCATATTTTCCCTAAAATGCAAACAAACAATTTCTGCATATAAAATATAAATAGTACCATTTAAATATAAATTAATCCAAGTTAAATGTGGTGTAACCTTAATTAAATATAATTTAACATTAAATAAATAAACCCTTGTTGACTTCTTATACGTTGCTTGTGTTTTCTTTCCAGGAACGCGTCCCCAGTATCTCCAGATTGTGGATAACAATAAAACAAATGTCCTCTGGAATGTGTCCAAACTCGGAAACACATTTGTTTTCTTTGTTTAGTACCGTACTTCACCAGAATATTTAAGTGGCTTTGAGTAAGTTTTTTCACCGTAATAAATGTGATGCCACGTGAACCAGCAACAATCTTAGACCATTATTCGTAGTCTATTTTCTCGCTATTTTACAAATTACTATTCAAGTCATGCAGCTGAAACTTTTTCGTAGTACAATAGTGATTGTTTTCAATGTTTACATCTAGTAAATTCTATCCAGTAGATAAGTAAGTCATAAATATGAAATTATTATTCAAATCGTTAATTATACTATCAATGAATTGGAAACTGTTTAATATATTAATAAATATTCATTTGATATTCAAAATTAAATATAAAAGAATTGAAACTCTGAATACTAGATAAGTTTATAAAAGGCTTGATTTAACTTAAATTTAATGTGACATTTAGCAACAACTGTAAATGGTGATGTTCTTCTCTTGGCTTATTATTGCCTAGTCTACCCATACCTGGCCTACGCAGTATCTATTTTGGGAAATGAAAACAATAGAACCCGTTTTTATTTCGTCTAAAAAAAGCCATGAGTTATATTTTCCTTAAATAAACGTCAATCCTGTAAAGAATTCTTTCAAAATTATAAGGTTCTGACCTTTCCTTCTCTATTTACTCTTGAAACCCTCATTTTTGTAAAATTAAATTTTCCTGTCTTTTCCACTTTCTCTAACCACTATTAAACTCTTCGTGTCAATCATAGTTTAAGAGTACCAAAGCATTCTACTGCCTTCTTTGAGAAACACACCTTTTATAATGGCGTAGCTCTTTATAACTGCCTTCCACTCTCACTTAAACTGGAGACTAACCATATAAAATGTAAGAAACAACTGAAAAGCCTTCTGATCGACCTTTGTTGTTACAGCGTCCATAAGTTTCTAGCTGGCCATAAATAATTCTGATTTACTGTGATTGTTGCAAACTTTGAAATATAAATAAATAGTTTTTGCTCTATCTTTCCACATGTTGTAGTCTTAGTTGATTATTGTTTTATTGCATTTACTATGACTTGGCTAATGCGTGTATATATGTTTACTGGCTTAATAAACGATTTGATTTGATTTGAAATGTCTCTTGAATTTACGTTTTATTGTGATTGTCTACGTTCCTAAGTTGTTTGGTCATAAAATTACCACTTATTTATAATGATGACTTATGATTATTATGCACCTCATTTTAACTACTGGCGTTTTGAGATAACAAGGAAAGTAAAACTTTTGCGACATATTGTGTACGGTGGCCATTTGCTTGATGATAATATAAGCAATAAACATGGCTTGGAGGCTCAGTGACTAAGTCTTCGGAAGGCAAGTCCAAGGATCAAATCCCCAGTCAAGCTAACGGTTTACATAATTATACGTTCTACCTCGCTCGGTTAGGTGTCTTTCTGTGAGTGTATATTTTAACAACGAAAAAATATTATTTATTCTTGTTATATTTAAAATGGTCTAATTGAAACCTCCTTAAAGTGTATTAAATTCAATTCGGCATCTGGATAAAGCTAGTTATGAGTAAATATGAAAGGAATTTTAATAGACTGAAATTTTTCATTTCAAAATAGTTGAACCTTAAAACCGTTATGGTTAAATATGTTCACAAACTGTTAATACTAAAACCATTTACACGAAACAATACAGTATTACTTCCAAAAATTTAATCACACTTTATTTATTGAAATTTGGTTAAAGGCTATACATTTTTTTGTGTTGTTAAAATCTTGAAAATGTAATCGTACATCCAATAAATATAATTTCATAATTACTGAATGTAACATCGTTAATATATAAGGTTTTAAGTTAGATACTTAAAATTATAGGCGTATCCTATTCATGCTCTTTTTTCTCTACTATCATACTCTCCCAAATCAGGTTTTGTCTTTAACTTGGTTATAGTAGATAAAGTAATATTTATGTATTTTTCTATGATTTATAAGGTTTTAAGTTATTTAATTTGTATTATGTTGACATTCCTCCATTTTAACATTTGAAATGATAATTTATAGCTATCTGTAATTTGATACACCCCTAATGAGCTTCACCCAATTACTAAATTTTAATTCATTCTCTTTTTTTAGTTCTAATATTTATGATAAATATCATACATTCATACGCCCAACAAACCCGAAATGATGTGTACTAAAAAATATTTTTGCTTGTTTTTATTTCTACTAGTATTTCCCAAATTTGTACCCGCATTTCCATAGTATAGTATAGTCCTGTATAGTTACTATTGGAAAAGGACACTAATAATATATAACGAATTAATAAATTATTATACTACAGATTATAAACAAAATTTAAAAAGTATTTAAAATTTTGTCTTCACAATTGATCCTACAAAAGTAATTTTACCTAAAAATATATTTGGTTATTACAATTTATGTATATTTAGCAATTTTGAACATGCCTATTTGTTGCTGTGTACATTTTGTATGGGCTGGTAAAGATATGCCAACAACCAAATGTACTTTCACACACCTGCGTCTTATTTTCTGATGTTTCAAACCACAACAGATTTCCACTCTAACCATTGTGATTTCCATTTAAAGATAATCTATATCATTACAGATACAGTCTAAAAATATACGAGACAATTATTGTATGGTTTTGAAAAATTATCCAAGCACTGCACTCAAAAAGTTTTACAAAAATTGAAATTTTTACTAGAAATAAAAATACAATGTTGTACTTAGCACTAGTATGATATGTTTTGCCCAAAGTGTCCACAAAACTTAGCAACCCAGATTTTTGAGTACAGTAAAGCAATTTTCCATATTCATAAGGGTTCTATTCCAATGATTCGTGTAACAATAATCGTATCGCAACAATTTAAGTATAATTTGATAAGTCAAGTGTACTATGAGATGATTTATATAAAACAATGAGTAATTTTGTAATTGTTTGACATTTTAAATTCCATTCTTGACGATTTTAAAATGAATGTTTGTAATTAAAACTAATTGTCTATTATAGTAGACCTTTCATAATCATATAAAAACTAGTCTCGCTACTGGAAACTGTGACTAGTAATATTCCTAAGTTGTAATATTTTGTATTATTATTATTATAAACATTTATTGAAGGAATAAATCATTTATTCACTATATAATTTTCTCTGTAACTCATTACAATAATAAACGTAAAACAAACAGTAAAAATAAAATATGCTTAGTAGTATATAAAATACTGGCGGTAAGTTTGTATGCTACTACAGTATGTTTCTTTTAATACGAAACCCTATTTACAAGTACAGAAATTGAAGGTTAAAAATAATTACAAGTTCAAAAGTTGGTATTCCTGATTCTTCTTCTTCCCTGGCTATCAGCTGATTTAAATTGTTTAATTGTTCACTTTATTTGGGTTTCGTGCAATTTCGTAAAGTTGAAGCTAGAAACATGGTTTTGAGGAAACTTTGAAAAATTTGTCCAGAAATGTACTAAAGAGGGCAGAACGTTATAAATGTAAATGCTAGTTTATTTGAACAACAAGCCTAAACGAAAATGTCATTAAAATCATGTAAATAGTGGGCCTAGTAATATATATTAGTAATAATACAATTTGTTATAGAAGTATGTTTAGTTTGTCATTTTTATTTCAAATCATGGGTTGTCTTTTAAAAGAAACACCCCGAATAAGGCTGTCGACTTTCCAGCGGTGACTTGGCAGGTTGGAAAGTTAATCCATTGATAATATGACAAAGTTCAATCATAAACCCTTATAACCAAAAACATTTAGTTATTTGAACACAAAAAAATTATGTTTAGTTACATTTTTACTTTAAATTTTAGAATGAAAATATTTTATCTAAGTACAGTAAAAATAATTGAATACCGGTACTGTATTGAAATAAATACTCTTTTATTGTAATACTTCACATGATTTTTATTTAGGAATTGGTGAAAGTTTCCGTATTTCTTCTTAGTAACCTATAACTACTCAGTGATTGTTGAATACAGATTATGAAAAAAGGTGATAGTATATGTATGTGCTATTTTTTAACGTTGTATCACAAAAAAAAAACTAAGGACTTCTTTTTTATGTAAAAAAACTCCTCACCTGCCACTTAACAATGGCCTTTAGGCCTGTCCGTGAACTTTATTCAACGAGTGAAGTACCAACCGTTAGTTGAATGGTAGATTCGAATTAAGGACAAACCCTCTGCAATCCGAAGCCGTTGTCATTGATCCAGCAAACTAAATTATTATCTCTCATCCAGTCGGTGAGTCCTGGTTTAAGCGGACAGTGTGACAAACCCACTACTTTTACATCCAATAACATTTATATAGCCTGTAAAATGAAACGTTCCAGGGATTTTGACAGATCTCTTGATAATTCCTGTGGCGCCGATTTGTAAATAAAACAAGAATCCTAAATTTACATAATAGATGAAGGAGTTCTGAAGCTTTTTGAAAAGTGTATGATATATATGAGTATGATGATATTGATTATGTTGTTCTATTATGTTAAAGAATAATGCATAATTCCATATTAATTTTTCTTTAAATATTGAAGACTTTGCATGATAAATATATATAAGAACAAGTAAGCTTCCTCATATAGCTTAAACGTTACATTTTCGAAGTTTGCAATAATGATTTATAAAATTGAAAATAAATTTCTTGCGATATAACCCCATTAAATTTTTAAAGATTGCAATGTTGTGACTATAAAGTCCAGGTATGAGTTTGTACATATTATCAATAGTTTGTTAGTTAACAAATTATGTGTTGGTAGAGATACAAAAACAAGTGAACGCAGCGCAAATATATTACAGTATAAGTAAAAAATGTATAAATACTATGATGATCGATGTCGGTAATCCACGTTTACCTTCCTCAGACCACAAGTATTCACAAAGTATTTAAATACGCTAGTTTATACAAACTCTTGTATTGCTCAAAAACCCACGAATGTAATGCTGAAGTCTTACATTTCAGCATTACATTCGTAGCAATACATTAAAAACTTCTTGTAATGCTGAAATCACCAAAATAGGGCGTTTTGAGGTATATTCAGTCAATATCCTTCAAGGTTACTGTCTTATTCTTCTCACTTTACATCATTAAGTATACTTTACATATACAAGGTGGAAAAACAACATGGAAACGCTTTCACAACCTTTCTATGACTTCACTTGTAAAATTAAATCTTGTACATCATCGTCGTTACAAAGAACAAAGTTTTTGACGCTATTAACGACATTTCATCTTGTCAGGGGGACGGCCTACGAGGAGTTGAACAAAGATTTTCAAAGCAAGTAGGTCTAGGTCAAGTTTGATATCAAACGAAATGTCTATTGAAGAGAAATTAACTGTTACAAACCGGGCTTTAAAAGGTTTATCCTTTCCAGAGTAGCGGTCATTCGAATTTAAAAGTAACTAATTTGAACAACGGTTTCAAGTAAATTATTTTGATCAAAAATTAAACTTTATGGAACACAATTATTTAAAAAATGAAATGATCAAATTATCTATGGAAAAAAATTATGTTGTTAAAAAAGCGTTTTCATATTTTTTTCAACAGTAAATGTAATTTAATGTTGAATGATTCAGATAGTGACAACATAAATAAACATTCTTTATTGAATGGAGAGATATCTCTTAGTTATTAAAAAACAAATTTATTTATTTTGGAAACTTTTAAGTCTCCTTTGTGTCATATATTAAAAGGCTGGGTAGTGTTGAGATGCCACCCGCCCGATAGAGCTTAATACAGCTGGCCCTGTGATCCAGACCTCAGGCGATCCTTAGCGCCCTCTTCTGAAGAATAAGTATTCGATGAAATAAAGTAGAATTACAGATACTCCAGAAAAGAATTCCATATCTCAATCGACTCTCAATAAAGCCATAATACGCGAGGTTGAGGACCTTACTAGAGGCGAATGGAAACAAACATCTCAGGGCAAATATTGCAGAGTTCAGCTGACTCCCTAACTTAGAAATATGAGTGACCCTAGATAAATTATAATCTAGATAGGTTCTAAGGAATTTAGTTGAGAGAGTGTTGTCCAAAATAGTGCCGCCATTGCAAAATATGTTTGGAATATTATAATATTATATATGTTGAGGATGGAATTCAATAATACTGGTTTTGGCTTCATTTAGGTACAATTTATTTGATGAAAACCACTGAATAAGTTGAGAGGGCGTGTGATCAAAAATATCGACATAGAAGAAAAATTATTACGATTTAAAATAAGACATGTATCGTCACTAAATAAAGAAACACAGAGTGGTGAATTATCTAAGCCAGAGTTAACGTATTTAGGAAGATCATTTATAAAGAGGATAAAAAGCAAAGGCCCCAGGACAGAGCCCTGAGGCACGCCTGATTGAACAGTGGAAAATTCAGACGGTGGGTTTCACCAAAGCTAGAAATTTGGACACATTGGACTCGACCAAGCAAATAGGACCTGAACCAGTTTATAAATAAATCCTCTGACGCCATATTCAGCCACTTTCTGTAAGAGAATGACCATGATCAACAACGTCAAAGGCCGTACTAAGATCGCAAAAAGGCCTACAGTGTGGTCGCCAGACTCAAGAGAGGTTAGTATATGCTTCATGGCTGGTGCTACTGCAGAAGATGTATCCAAGTTTGGTCTTAATCCAAACTGGCTATATTATGTTGTTGGTTTAAAAAAAAAATAGAATATGTTAAATATAATTCTTTCAAAAACTTTAAATATAATCGGAGAAATTGATATGAGTCTGTAGGAGTTTGGGTCAGATCTACTATTCTTAGCAAAACTGTTTTTATATGTTTTAAACTTTATTATTGACAGGTATTTTCTCAGCCGGCTCTTTCGTTTAATTTACTAACGTTATGTCAATTATATTAAAAAATAAATATGGGTCTTATATGCTGCAAACGCATACATCTATTTTTTTGTATTTATACTAAGCTATTTTTATCAAATTTGGAAATAAAACAAGAACTTATGCAAGGAACAAAATATATTAATAATGTCCCTCAGCAGCTTATAATGTTTTGAGTATCTTAATCTTGTTTATATGTTTAGAAATATCTTATATGTAATAAAGCTATTTTTTCTAAAGGTCAATTTAAAACTTTGATACGTTTAATGAATAAGCAGTTTTTTTAGTTCTTTTTACATTATTTTAAAAGGAATATTTTCCAAGTTAGAAGAAATAAAACAACTAGAAATTTAAATTTGCACTTCACTTGAAACTTCAATACTTTATAAGAAGTGTCTTAGTTTACAAAGTTACTCACCGCCCTTTCCATGCTCTTGGTTGTAATGCATTCATTACACACTAACACTCACCATGCTTTGTTTTGTTTTCCCTACTCATATGCTAACACTTATGTGATACTCGATAGATAAACACTTACAAGGATAGTAATGAAAAGTTTCCTGAAATAGTTAAACAATCCTTACTATCTATTATAAATAACCAACAAATTTTTTTCCAATAACGTATTAACAACGTTTTTAAGGGTAACAGTATTCTTTCGTGACTTATAAGTTGCTATTAAGTCTAAAAATGATCTAAATCTCTGACATAAACGAATGGGCGGTAAATGTTGGAATGACGGTAACTGAACCCAATCAAAAATCAAACAATTTCTTCTTCCTATTTCAATTGTTTTCTACAATACTAAAAACAGGACAATTAGTACAAATCTGTTAAATTAACTGGCTCTTTTCCAATTATCCGTGCGGAACATTTTTTTATTTCTTGCTTAATTTAAGTTTTTGGTCAAGCCAATTAAGAAAGATTTAAATATTTTCTTTACATTTTGATAGATGGGAGCACTGAAAAACTTCATTAATTTTAGAAAAAAAAAATATCATTGGCACAATAACGGGATCTTTAAAAAAGATTGGCTTAAGACATGAGAAAATAGTATATTAGTTTACCTCTCCAAGGCTTTATATTGGTTGACATAAGAGACTGGGTGTTCTAATAATCACATAACTTCATGACTCAGATACAGGGGACAGTTACAGGAGACTTACACGTTACTTCAAGTACTTAAGATAGCAAATCTTTTTTTTAAATTTCCCTGTAATTTATGATTTTGACTTAGTGTATTGAACAATGAGTGAAAAAAATATTTGATGACTTACGTTTTATTGAATTATTTCACATACTTACACATTTATTTGTAAGCTGTTGGATTTAAAATTGCTGTTTGTTGTTTTTGTTTTGTAGATTCTAAAGATTTTATTGAGTTGTTTCGTTTTATTTCTAATTGACTAGTGTTATATATATCCCACTTTTTAATTTTTTATGTATATATATATATATATATATATATTTAAATTGTTATATTTATTGTTATCTGATTTAGTGTTATATTGTTTTGAATTAAGGAAGTTCCCAAAAATTTCTATTGTAATATTTATGCATAAATATATGTTTCAAAATAATAAATTAATACACATAATTATAAATAAACTATTATAGTTTTTCTCTCAACTATCCTTGAGCTAGAGAGATAAATAATTTGCAGTTTTCACGTATAAATTGTCTTTTTTGCTAGTAATAAATATATATTTTTTTTAAATCAAATTCTACCATGGAGTCCACCAAGTGTCCATTCTGGGGGCTACTACTCATGTTTGTCCATGTAAACCAGTATAGATATTAATTCAAATTGGAGATATTTACAATGTTCTGATAGCAACATTTTTATGCATTTGTAAATGTAGAAAGTAAAGGAAAATGAATTGTGAAAAAACTTATGACCGTTAAAAATAATTTTGTATTTAATGGGTGCATTTAATTTTTGCAGTATTACTACGAAAAGTATAGGAAATGTCAAAATTATATAACAAATTTTAAATAAATGAATGTATTCAAAATTCCAAGGAATACATTCTACATTTTTAAAATATTATCATTTATTCATTGAGGTCCCCAAAACTTTCTTCTAAAATTTGGTTAACAACAATATACCAAATCAAACTATCAAGCTTTGTATTAATTATGTATGTCGTAAATGATTATTTTTTTAATGATATGCTTAACAAACTGACTGTGATAACTTTTTAACAAAATATAAATAATTTAGTAAAGTAGGCCTTTAAGATACCAATTAAGTACAACTATTTTACAAATGAATATCGTGCCAATAGTAAATTATACTTCTTCTCCCTGTGTATAGCAAATGTGTTGAATTACAAGCTATAAAGTATTAACAAATTTACTAAATAAAACTTAATTTATAACCAGATATTGTTAAGATTGTTACTTTTTTAAAATAGCTTTTTTTAACAATCCTAAAGAAAAATCATCAGGTATTATTGAAAAGTGATTTAGTATCTCCCCAATATGAATCCACTCAAATTAACTCACCCCTTGAGTCTGGTTGAGATCGTATAAAAGAAGATAAAGCCACATTTCTTGAACGTGCTTAAACACACCTGGGCCTTATTGTCTGATGCTGCAACCCGCATTACATTTGAATATCCGTTATTGTATTCAGGCTTAATCGTTTTCCTAAACTTTATTCTTTTCCATTAAACCTCCATCGTCCTGAAATATATTAAGAAAATGATACAACTGCCAGAACCATGGTATTATGCGTGATGTTATTATAAGCAACAAAGAACCATAAAATACTATTTTGAGTATATGTTTGCTGTAATATATTTTTATGCCTCTTGAAATTATCTATTCCCTTCAAATCTAGGAATTTTTGGGACAAAGATAAAAACGACTGGTTTTTAAAATCTGTATCACTTTATACACGTAGTAGATCAAAATTACTTTGAAATGCTGAACAGTGAAAAAAGCCTCGCCACAATAGTGCAATAGTTACAGAAAAATAATGCTAAATATTGTAAACAATTTCGAAAATAAAATATTAAAAAATAACTTTTCCCAAATTTATTCAACTGTACAAAAAAAAAGTTTACATGAATAAAACAAAATGCTATTCTGAAAAAAATAAACTTATTTTTACCCTTTCGTAACTAATTATTTGAGAGGTTTATAAATTACCAAAATGAGTTCATAAATAACGAAAATATACTGATTAGCAAATAATTAACGTGCAGGGCCATAACACAGTTCTTACTGCGTTTCTTATATACACAGTAAATTATAAAAATTATACTGATTTTTTTATTACCATATTTTAATTTGACCATAATTATTTTTATTACCAACTACGGCTTTAAAATTATTTTTGCAATATATTTTTAGGTAATAAAAAATACCTGATAAAGATTACATTAACATTAAGTAAGATTATAGGATTAGTTGTATTAACTACTGAAAAAATTGCTTAGCTGAAAATACAACAAATGACAAATGGTTTAAGCGAATGGTCATTTAACTAATGCCATCTTAACTAATGCCATCTTAACTAATGCAGCTAACGTTACAGAAGTTTAGGTCTCTTTGGAATAATTTAAATTTAACTAGTAAAAAGAAACAAATTTAAGACGATAAGTTTGTACTATTTGTCTTTATAATAGTATACAAGTGTTGGCATACATTTTACTTTTATAACAAACCTAGGTTATTATGAAACTTTGAAAGAATATTCTTTACTACAAATTCATATATATAATTAAACTAGTGGACACCCCTGCACGCTTTGCGTGCCAACCCTGACACTCGCTGGGCTCGATATACCTCGGCCTTCGGCCTCGGCGTGTGACTTTTGACTACAAATTATAATATATTAGCTGTATAAAGTAAAATCACAATATCGCAATTATTTACAGTATCTTATCTCACTCACACTAATTGCGTTGCTACCTATTTATTAATATAAATACCCAATGGTATTACTTAGGTTTGATTTTATTTTTGTTTAACAGCTGAAGACTAAACACATAGTATAGTATTAAATCAATAGTATAATGTCAAACTTACGAAATAATCATGCTTACTTATTTACAAAACAGATGTTATTTATTTAGTTAAATCAATCCAATGTTATTTTTATGGAACGATCGTTTAGGGGTGATTTTTACCCCTTGGGTATACTTTATCATGATGAAAATACTGTAGTTGTCCTATTTAGGACCTAAAGAAACAGTGTACAATATTTTAGCTCTCTACCTACATGGGAAGTTGGAGAATTAGTGATGAGTGATTAAGTCAGTCAGTAAGGTCTTTGCCTTATATGTAGGTTACTAAAATCGACCAAATGTTATCCTTATGGAGCAATATTTTAAGGGTGGTTTCTACTCCTTTGGAGTATTTTATCAAGATGAAAATACTTAAGTTGTCCTATTTAAAGCATAAAGAAACAGTGTACAAATTTCAGCTCTCTACCTACCTGGGTAGTTGGAGAATTAGTGATGAGTGATTAAGTCAGTAGCTGTCATTATTTTGGTTTGTAGGCAGTTACTTCCAACTGTTACATTCAAATGTGCCAACACAACTTCCTATGTAAGATAACATGTAAAGACGAGAGAGGTGTCTGGCAGTATTGTGGTATACAAGCAGTTACTTCCAACTGTTATATTCAAATGTGCCAACACAACTTCCTTTGTAAGATAAGATGTAAAGACGAGAGAGATGTCTATCAGTATTGTGGTATACAAGCAGTTACTTCCAACTGTTATATTCAAATGTGCCAACACAACTTCCTTTGTAAGATAAGATGTAAAGACGAGAGTGGTGTCTGGCAGTATTGTGTTTTTAATCACAATAACTAATTATAACAGTGATAACTAACTAGAAAATAACAATAACTTCTTATAACGGTGGAAGTATGGAGGGACAGATACCTCCAACTGTTGCATTGACAAGTGACAACACAGCTTCTTATGAAAGATGAGATGCAAAGTCGAGAGATGTGTCTGGAAGTATTTTCTCTCATTGTCCAGTAGTCGACAGCCCCAGTCAGCCCTTTAGTAGGGGTACAGTCTTAACATCGGCGGGATTAAACATGCCGTTATATTTAAACTGTACGGTATTTATTATTATAATGTATTATTTTACGATTATTAAAGGCCTGGTCTAGTGGACCATTTGTTGGTAAGTAATTTGTTTTGATTATTTTAAAGAATTACATTTAAAGTTTCAGATATTTATTTGACAACATAACATTATAAATATATCTAATTTTTACAAAAACCAACTTATTATTCATTAGAACAGTTCGTCACCTACCAAATTACATTTCAATTGCTATGATCACTATTACGAACCACATCGTAAAAAAAAACCACATTTTTTCAATTTTTCTGGGATGAATCGGGCCTTCCCTTAAGGCCTCATACAGTAGTTGATGAACTATTATAAATATCCGTTAATTGCCGAGCACAAATTTTATTACTTTAACTTGAAATGACATAAATGTTGTTCTTTTTTCTAATACCCATTAGTATACGAATACATGTACTAAATAATTTGTACGTCATGTGCTTACAATAATTCCATTTTATGTATAAAATTTTTTAGTTACCAAATTATGTTTTGGGTTTTAATTCTGTACCTAGATCTTACAATAATTCAATAATGTTTCATCCTTCATTTTCTATTATTTACATTTACTGTAACATAAATATACTATATTCCTCTTATTGTCATTTTTAATTATTCCAAAAATAAAAAAATGTATATAATAATATGATGTATAATTTTCTGTAAAACTAAAGCCTTTTATAAGTTCTATGATACTTAAACATCATAAAATACTTTAAATGAAGAAATTATTCTCATTATTGGTGTGTTTTATATATCCCATGTCTCCAATATTAATTTTTACGACTTTAAAGTATCTATTAAATAAAGCGTCCCATTTATGTTAAAATTGATTATTTAGGCTCAGTTTTACCCAGTGCAATATGACTCGTCCCTCGGGCAGTGTATTTATTAAACGTACAGTCCAATGTTTTTGTCGGATTTGTTAAATTTTATGTATTCAGGTGTATTAATTTTACATTTTATTCTAATTTAAAATAAAATACTTTAAGTAATGACATCAAATTGTTGGTAATGCGATTCAGTTACATTTTGATTGCTACATTCAACATTGATTGTTTTTCGTGCTAAGCACATAATGTGATATACGTTATGATTGGCACTAGAGAAATCTGGGGTGTCCATTTTGGGTGGTAGTCAATGTCAGGTTGATATGTAGGGGTAAGAACTGAGTATCAGGCTTGTCAATTAGCTGAGAAACCGACCTAAACTTCTTGGTTCGGATTCAACGTAAAACTGTAGAATGTAGATCCCTTACTTGCTCTGGCTATTAGGCTATTAATACATAACCCTTTCTAAGCAAAAGTCGAACACAGTAAACAAACTACCCTCATCCCACACTCATTTAATAATTCGTATTTACCTTATAATACGGACAAAGTTGTGTCGGCGTCTCATAATATCTCATATAAGAAAATACCTATGTCTGAGTATGATTATTAATATATTCTTGGTTATCATACGAGTATTAATTAATAGTCGGTAGAAATACAATGCAGACAGGCGAACGTCACGCAACATGAACTTGACGCCAGTTACATGTTTTATAGCATTGATTTTTAACATTGTCATGTAAAATCAGTTCAAAGTGTACCACGCTGTAGCTTATACAGTTGGTATAAGCTTAACAATTGAGTACCATAATCAGCTCTTTGATAAGACCAGTTGACCGAACAACCAGGCTAAGCTGGTTATGGTAAAGTGTCGATAACAAAAGTATATGCTTTCATGCAAATGTAAATCATACTCCGTAATTAATTGGATGGTTGGTAGGTTGGGCAAAATTAAAGAATTGTATAAACGGTATACATTCGTAAACCAAATTCCAATGTCCGTTCACTGTCATGTGAGTGTAGTACTGTGGTGCGGTAGGCCAGCAAGCTTTGACAAGTGAGTGGTATCAGGAGCAGTGCAGGTCCGTCCGTAAATCTTTGAGGCCGTGGGTAGAAGAGACACGGGATGGTGACGAACTCTCTGTCTGTGTATGGCCATATTGTTTGTTAAAATGGGGCTGAGCTATTGATGTAAACAATTTTTTAGTTATCAAATTTGACCTCACGTATGTTGTTGCGTTTACCCACTCACCCTTAGACGTACAGTGCTATTGGCCCTCCCGTCCGCCCATACACATACAGTGGTATTGGCCCACCCACCCGCCCATACACGTACAGTAGTATTGGCCCACCCGCTCGCCCCTACATGTACAGTGGTATTGGCCCACCTGCCATCCCCTACACGTACAGTGGTATTGGCCCACCCGCTCGCCCTTACATGTACAGTGGTATTGGCCCACCTGCCAACCCCTACACGTACAGTGGTATTGGCCCACCCGCTCGCCCTTACATGTACAGTGGTATTAGCCCACCTGCCCACCCCTACACGCACAGTGGTATTGGCCCAACTGCCAACCCCTACACGTACAATGGTATTGGCCCACCTGCCTACCCGTACACGTACAGTGGTATTGGCCCACATGCCAACCCCTACACGTACAGTGGTATTGGCCCACCTGCGAACCCCTACACGTACAGTGGTATTGGCACACCTGCCAACCCCTACACGTACAGTGGTATTGGCCAACCCGCTCGCCCTTACATGTACAGTGGTATTGGCCCACCTGCCAACCCCTACACGTACAGTGGTATTGGCCCACCCGCTCGCCCTTACATGTACAGTGGTATTGGCCCATCCGCCCGCCCCTACACGTACAGTGGTATTGGCCCACCCGCCCGCCCCTACACGTTCAGTGGTATTAGCCCACCCACTCGCCCCTACATGTACAGTGGTATTAGCCCACCTGCCCACCCCTACACGTTCAGTGGTATTGCACCACCCACCCACCCCTACACGTTCAGTGTTATTGGTCCACCCACTCACCCCTACATGTACAGTGGTATTAGCCCACCTGCCCACCCCTACACGTTCAGTGGTATTGGCCCACCCGCCCGCCCCTACACGTTCAGTGGTATTGGCCCACCCGCCCGCCCTTACAAGTACAGTGGTATTAGCCCACCTGCCCACCCCTACACGTACATTGGTATTAGCCCACCCGCCCGCCCATACACGTACATTAATATTAGCCCACCCGCCCGCCCATACACGTACAGTGGTATTAGCCCAACCACCCTCCCCTACACGTACAGTGGTATTAGCCCACCCGCCCGCCCCTACACGTTCAGTGGTATTGGCCCACCCGCCCGCCCATACACGTTCAGTGGTATTGGCACACCCACTCGCCCCTACATGTACAGTAGTATTAGCCTACCCACTCGCCCTTACATGTACAGTGGTATTAGCCCACCTGCCCACCCCTACACGTACAGTGGTATTAGCCCACCCGCCCGCCCATACACGTACCGTGGTATTAGCCCACCCACCCGCCCATACACGTACAGTGGTATTAGCCCACCTGCCCGCCCATACACGTACAGTGGTATTAGCCCACCCGCCCACCCATATACGTACAGTGGTATTAGCCCACACGCCCGCCCATACACGTTCAGGGGTATTAGCCCACCCGCCCGCCCATACACGTACAGTGGTATTGTCCCACCCACCTGCCCCTACACGTACAGTGGTATTAGCCCACCCGCCCGCCCATACACGTAGAGTGGTATTAGCCCACCCGCCCGCAAATACACGTACAGTGGTATTAGCCCACCCACCCTCCCCTACACGTACAGTGGTATTAGCCCACCCGCCCGCCCATACACGTACAGTGGTATTAGCCCACCCGCCCGCCCATACACGTTCAGTGGTATTGGCCCACCCACTCGCCCGTACATGTCCAGTAGTATTAGCCCACCCACTCGCCCATACACGTTCAGGGGTATTAGCCCACCCGCCCGCCCATACACGTACAGTGGTATTGTCCCACCCACCTGCCCCTACACGTACAGTGGTATTAGCCCACCCGCCCGCCCATACACGTAGAGTGGTATTAGCCCACCCGCCCGCACATACACGTACAGTGGTATTAGCCCACCCGCCCGCCCATACACGTACAGTGGTATTAGCCCACACGCCCTCCCCTACACGTACAGTGGTATTAGCCCACACGCCCGCCCATACACGTACAGTGGTATTAGCCCACCCGCCCGCCCATACACGTACAGTGGTATTAGCCCACCCACCCGCCCTTACATATACAGAGGTATTAGCCCACCCGCCCGCCCATACACGTACAGTGGTATTGTCCCACCCACCTGCCCCTACACGTACACTGGTATTAGCCCACCCGCCCGCCCATACACGTACAGTGGTATTAGCCCACCCGCCCGCACATACACGTACAGTGGTATTAGCCCACCCGCCCGCCCATACACGTACAGTGGTATTAGCCCACCCGCCCGCCCATACACGTACAGTGGTATTAGCCCACCCGCCCGCCCATACACGTACAGTGGTATTAGCCCACCCGCCCGCCCATACACGTTCAGGGGTATTAGCCCATCCGCCCGCCCAAACACGTACAGTGGTATTGTCCCACCCACCTGCCCCTACACGTACAGTGGTATTAGCCCACCCGCCCGCCCATACACGTAGAGTGGTATTAGCCCACCCGCCCGCACATACACGTACAGTGGTATTAGCCCACACACCCTCCCCAACACGTACAGTGGTATTAGCCCACACGCCCACCTCTACACGTACAGTGGTATTAGCCCACACGCCCTCCCTAACACGTACAGTGGTATTGGCCCACCCACTCGCCCGTACATGTCCAGTAGTATTAGCCCACCCACTCGCCCATACACGTTCAGGGGTATTAGCCCACCTGCCCGCCCATACACGTACAGTGGTATTGTCCCACCCACCTGCCCCTACACGTACAGTGGTATTAGCCCACCCGCCCGCCCATACACGTACAGTGGTATTAGCCCACCCGCCCGCACATACACGTACAGTGGTATTAGCCCACCCGCCCGCCCATACACGTACAGTGGTATTAGCCCACCCGCCCGCCCATACACGTACAGTGGTATTAGCCCACCCGCCCGCCCATACACGTACAGTGGTATTAGCCCACCCACCCGCCCTTACATATACAGAGGTATTAGCCCACCCGCCCGCCCATACACGTACAGTGGTATTAGCCCACCCGCCAATACACGTACAGTGGTATTAGCCCACCCGCCCGCCAATACACATATAGTGGTATTAGCCCACCCGCCCGCCCATACACGTACAGTGTTATTAGCCCACCCGCCCGCCCATACACGTACAGCGGTATTAGCCCACCCGCCCGCACATACACGTACAGTGGTATTAGCCCACCCACCCTCCCCTACACGTACAGTGGTATTAGCCCACCCGCCCGCCCATACACGTACAGTGGTATTAGCCCACCCACCTGCCCTTACATATACAGAGGTATTAGCCCACCCGCCCGCCCATACACGTACAGTGGTATTAGCCTACCCGCCAATACACGTACAGTGGTATTAGCCCACCCGCCCGCCCATACACATATAGTGGTATTAAACCACCCGCCCGCCCATACACGTACAGTGGTATTAGCCCACCCGCCCGCCCATACACGTACAGTGTTATTAGCCCACCCGCCCGCCCATACACGTAGAGTGGTATTAGCCCACCCGCCCGCACATACACGTACAGTGGTATTAGCCCACCCGCCCGCCCATACACGTACAGTGGTATTAGCCCACCCGCCCGCACATAAACGTACAGTGGTATTAGCCCACCCGCCCGCCCATACACGTACAGTGGTATTAGCCCACCTACCCTCCCATACACGTACAGTGGTATTAGCCCACCCACCCGCCCATACACGTACAGTGATATTAGCCCACCCGCCCGCCCATACACGTACAGTGGTATTAGCCCAACCGCCCACCCCTACAAGTACAGTGGTATTAGCCTACCCGCCCGCCCATACACGTACAGTGGTATGAGCCCATCCGCCCACCCATACACGTACAGTGGTATTAGCCCACCCATACACGTACAGTGATATTAGCCCAACCACCCACCCATACATGTACGGTGGTATTAGCCCACCCTCCCAACCATACGTGTACAGTGGTATTAGCCCACCTGCCCGCCCATACACGTACAGTGGTATTAGTCCACCCGCCCACCCCTACAAGTACAGTGGTATTAGCCTACCCCGCCCGCCCATACACGTACAGTGGTATGAGCCCATCCGCCCACCCATACACGTACAGTGGTATTAGCCCACCCATACACGTACAGTGATATTAGCCCCACCCACCCACCCATACACGTACAGTGGTATTAGCCCACCTGCCCGCCCCTACACGTACAGTGGTATTAGCCCACCTGCCCGCCCATACACGTACAGTGGTATTAGTCCACCCGCCCGCCCATACACGTACAGTGGTATTGGCCAATCGCCCGCCCCTTCACGTACAGTGGTATTGGCCACCCGCCTACCCCTACACGTACAGTGGTATTGGACCATCCGCCCACCCCTACACATACAGTTGTATTTGCCCACCCATCCGCCCTTACACGTACAGTGGTATTGGCCCACCTGCTCGCCCCTACATGAAAAGTGGAATTGGCCCAACCGCCCGCCCCTACACGTACAGTGGTATTGGCCCACCCGCTCGCCCCTACATATACAGTGGTATTGGCCCACCCGCCCGCCCCTACACGTACAGTGGTATTGGCCCACCCCGCCTGCCCCTACACGTACAGTGGTAGTGGCCTACCCGCCCGCCCCTACACGTACAGTGGTATTGGCCCACCCGCTCGCCCCTACACGTACACTTACAGTGGTATTGGCCCGCCCGCTCACCCCTACATGTACAGTGGTATTAGCCCACCTGCCCACCCTACACGCACAGTAGTATGGGTATTGATTGTTAAAATAATCTCAATCACATTTTATTAAACAAACTTTTATTTATTTATTTATTCTTAAGACGCCGATCGTCAAGATATGGCTGAATATGGAATTCGAATCAGTGATGAGTGAATGTAGTAGTCTAATACTTACAAACTAAAGCCGACCATTCCTTAGAAAGTGTTTTTTTTTTTTTTTTTTTTATTAATATCCCTATGACAAATAAACAGCTGGTGGTTATCAGCTGTTCCTTTTAAAATTTGTAATGACTTTGATTAGGATCGAATTAAAAACCTTCAACTGATGAAGTTGGGCTTTTACTAACTAAGCTACCGCTAAATTTTAAATTCATTGAAACTGGCTTTATGTTAATCTTTAGGTCTGATCACGTCTTATGGGTTCTCCATTCATGATCTCAATGGCTTTCATCATTAGGTATTTCGGAACACCTTCAACAAAATTCCAAATTACCAACATAGACCTCTTATTTTGTTCACAGTAAAGGTCATCAAGATACACTTATTTACTGCTAACAGGATTCGAACTCATTCAACTCCAGATCAATAGACACTACGCTAAGTAGAGGAAGTAATTTAATTTATAATTTTAAAATTTCTTTACTAAATGAATGGCATTAAGGAATAGTTAATTATAAATTATTTATATTTATATTATTATTTATATTGTATCAATATTATTTAAAGTAATATAATTTATAACTTTCCGATTATTTTTACCAGATAAATAGAAATAAGAACTGCCAGGATTCAATTTTTATAACAGTTAAAATGTAACTGTTATTACGGAATGTTGACTTCATTTTATACATATATATATATATATATATATATATATATATATATATATATATATATATATATATATATATATATATATATATATATATATATATGGAAATCAAAATTCCATATATGTGTGTCACTGTACAAAAATACCGACTATTAGTTACTATCAGGCTAAGCGTGGCCGAGTTTGGCTACTTAAATAAATTTGGATTTTGGATAATTGGATTAGGATGTATGTACACTAATCATAAAACTTTAAAAAAAATTATGTCAAACATATATTTTTAACACGCCTGGTATCAAATTAATTTCTAAAGAAAAAGTATCCCTCAAAATCCTTTTTCAATTTTTTAAATATAAAATGTACCAGATAAATCGTTTAGTTTACCAATGAAATGCAGAAAAATATGGATGGACATATGGATATGTACAATATAGAATTTATGGAACAATATGGATGATTAATAACAATATGGATAAAAACATGCAGAACAATCTGGATAATTTATGGATGTACATATTTTCCTTATGGTATATTTGTGTAAGCCAAAATGAGCCTAATACATCAAGCTGTAATCCTATAAGAGGATTGGCTTCACCACCAGAATCCTTGGTCAGCCCTACACCGATATTGTATATGTTAAACATTATCCACAGAAGGCAAAACTACTTATAAGATTAAAAGTAAGAAAGTATTTGATTCATAAAATACTAAGGAATGTTTTCAGTGCAAAATTTTCTTTCATTATTGAGTTTTTAAATGTTGAAGGTTTTAAACCTTTTTTAGGAAACATGGTACAATGTTTTGTAAATATTTTGGTTGAATATGTGAACAAATGTTTTTCACTTGATCATGAAGATCCTGTACCTATACTTGTGTACAATTGTACTTAGTTCAGCTCTACGGGTGAGCCTTCAGCAGGCATATGTAAGCAACGAAGAAACGATTTTAAAGAGTTTTCATTATATTTATAAATTTATTAGGGATAAAATAATGCTTGACAGTCTACAAATCATACCAAATATAAATAAAGAAGCTTATACAGGATGTGGAGATATAAGTCTGTGTGAAAATTCAAACAAAGACAAAAGCCGGAAACCAAAGTTGACGAGTTTTCTAAATATTCCCTGAATATATTGTTTGTTTTTAATTTCACTCACCCCTCAGGATTTGTATGCGTTATTCTTCCTTAGCATGAAAAAGGATAAACGGTTTTTGTTACAGGGATATATTTTATTAAAAAAGTGAAGCTTGTTGTCCTGGTTAATTTTGTTTGTTTTTTTTTTCAAAGTTTACTTGTTTAAAAATGATTTATACCATTATTTATTTTTCATCATTATTTTATTTTAGCTATAATTATTTATTTCAAAGATGTTACATAAAATTTATTAAAAACGTAATAGTATAGGACATAAATTAAAAATTAAAATGTCCTATGTATTTCTATATTCACCTTTAGGCAAAATCTAACATGTGGAGTATATATTTTCAAAAAACAGGGGTTTTCCTAAAATATCAAAACTACTTACCAAAAGTTATTTTTCCCTAAATAATTAGCATCATTTTTTAATAAAAAAATATGATTAAAATAAATAGTTAAAAAATTTAATTATTTTTCTTAAATTTAAATTTCTATAATTTTGTCATATACCACGATTACTATAAATTCAATGTACACAATGAAACATAAAACTCTAATATTTCCATCGTTTTTAAAGTAATTTTTAGAGCCGTCTACACACTTTCATGTGTAGCTGTGTCATAATTTGTCACCTTATGAAAGTCTTTATCAAATATAAATAGAGTCTTTGTTGTCAAAGGTTTAAAATTAGACATTTCAGCCCTGGACAGACGATCAACGATTACTTACGTGTATTCAATTAATCTGTCCGTTAGATAACTTGACGACGCAATAAAAAAATTCATCATCAGGTCATTTGACTATTATTTTGAACTTGAAACTTATTTTATACAAATTTCACACACGTAAAAACATATTCCTGACACTCACATAGCCCTGTGGGTGATTGATGGACAAGAACTGGAGTACACTTCAGTTATCTCCCTCCCTCATCTACATAATTGTTTTCATTATGATCAGCTGTGACCATTGATCTTGTTTTGTATATGAGATTGTTGAATAAATTGAAGAGCTAAGTGGATGAAGGGGGTATGTGACGAAATCTAAGTTTTGAGATATCAGCGCTTAAAGTTTTTAACTGTCTACTTTTACCGTAGGCAAATATTTCATATTTTTTAGTTATATTTCTTTTACTACAAGTACATAGTTTTAACTAATAATAGTATTAATTTTTTAAAATTTTATTTAGTACATAATTTTTAATAAAAAAAGTACATACCTCCTTCTTTCACAAATTATTGATTTAGACTTGATAATGAATAGAATGGATGAAGGGGTTATGTTAATCAAAATCACTGATTTTGCCAGTAATACACAATATTATTTATTTCAAACAACTCTTTTGCAACATAAAGCATCAAGTTACTGATAGTCACTCAAGATTTGCTGATACCACCACTTATGATGGTCTGGAATGAAGATCAGCTGCTCTTTCAGGTTTTCTACTTTAGGTTGCTTCAAAGAACCTGTTTTTCTCATCAATCGTGGTATGGTGATCGGTTCCTCCAGTTTTGGCTCTTCATGCAATTTGTGGTAGATGTTCACCTTCTGGAAAGGTGTGTATTCATCGTAGTTGGTTTTGAACAGATAATATCCGTATTCCTCAACCCGTATCCATTTGATACTGTCACGAAAGTAAACTTTGTTCTTGTTTTCATCTTTCTTTCTGTTGTACAATTTCATGTCACGCTCAAGAGAATCAGTTGCTCTAAAATGCTGAGTCATGTCAATGATTTTGTTTTTGGAACATGATTTGACAATGATCTCTCGATACTCATCAGGGGAGTATATGTTTTGATGTTTGCGCAGGTTTTTTTCAATACGGCCAAAATCCCGATCTGAATCAAGGTAGGTGTGGCCAACCTCTGGGAATTTATGGTCTATCACCTTGAAAACTCCTTTTTGAATAAGGTATTGGTACAAGCAAACCAAAAGGAAGTTTTTGTTCTGACCAGAACATGAGTCTGACCAGATGATGAGGTGGTCTTTCTCTTTACGTTTTGCCCACTCATCAGGATTTCTTTTCCGCTTTCTTGACGACTTGTCTCTCGGTGAAAAGTGTTTCTTCTTTGTAGCAGGCCTAAATGTTTGGCTTGGTATCGGCTGCCTTGGTCCCTGGTTAAAGGGGATGGCATTCATTCTTATTCTATTGCTATTGTTTTCATCGTCATCACTCGGTCCCACAAAATCGTCTTCTTCTTCAGAGTTGTTTGAAGTCTCAGCTCCAGCACTTGGAACTTCATCTTCATCACTTGGACCGATTACTAGTTCATTTCCAGAATTGCCATTATTTACCCTTAATGGTGAAGATTCTGGAAATCCGGGGTCAGAATCGCTTAGATCCTCAAAATCAGGCTGGTACTCGTCACTTGAAGGATCCCCGAACAAGCAGCTGGTATCTGACTCACTCTCGGATCCAGACGCTGAAAACAAACCATCACATGTAGCCTAGTTATAGGAAATAAAACAAATTGGTCAAAACTAATAGGTATAGGTCAAAACGATATAGGTTTTGGGTTAGGTAATCTTTAATAGGTTAGTGAATAGGTTTGAGTACGGTAAAGGCTTGGGCTCGTGAAGTTAGGTTAAGATTGTTAGGCTATCGTTTAATTTGGTAGCCTATTTTAAGAATATGTGGTGTGCTAACTATACCGTTCAGGGTATGAGAGGTAAAAAAACCTTGATCAGTACACTTGAAAACTTTATTTCCATTCATGCAACTTTTTAGAATACAATCTAGGCTAGCCTTAATTGCCCTATGTTAATTTCACTTTTACAGTGTTTTTTTCAATCTAGTCTAGGGCATTGTTTAAAATTTGTCATTATAAACTTAAAGGAGATAGTACACTCAGTATTACAGAAGTGATTTGCTTCAAATGTCACAAAGTTAAGCTTAATATTACAGGTTTATAGCACTATGATATAACCAAACATTTTTAGGTTAGGTTACAAAAACACTAATAACAAGGTTTTAGCTTACCTTTGTTTTCATTATCTTCATGTTTTGCAGCTTGCAAAGCTATATTCAAAATCCTCTTCCCTCTTGACTCCATTTTAATAACAAATCATCATGTTTACACAGAACTATAATCAAAAATAGTAGGAACACAAATACTCTATGCTTCTCTGTTTGTTACAGCTATTTAATGGATGAAGGTAGTATGTTACACTTTTTGTTGGGTTTTGAATGGAAGATGGTGGTATGTGCACATACTTACGTCATACCTCCTTCTTCCATTTGATACACTGTTTCTAATTGTACATACCTCCTTCATCAACTAAAAATATCAGTTGTTAAGCATGTTAGGCATTCAGAATAAATGCCATTACTTAAATTAGCACATACCACCTTCTTCCATGATGAAATCTGAAAATTTTCAAAAATGTCACATACCTCCTTCATCCACTTAGCTCTTCAATTATTAGATTCTAAATGTATTTTACCACTGAGTAAATGTGGATTATTTTTAGACTTGTACATTTCATATTATTCTAGTTTGATTAATAGTTTACTTTTGTGGCAAAAAATGAATTATATGTAAGTTTTTATCTATTGATTGAAGATTGGTATCAAGGAGATGGTGAGCGACGTGTGATTTCTGTTTATTACCACTTATTGGCTCTCATCCAATAAGTCTCAGACACTCTTTGTACTCGCACGATCAGTCGATTTTAGCCAATTAACTAACTTTATAATTCGTTTCAAAATGGAAATGAGAACAAAAAGACTTCAAATAAACTGATTCTCGTTTAAAATAATTTAAGAATGAGTTTGCCTAAATTTTAACAAATTTGTATTTTTTTTTAAACGATCTTGTACCGCGTATTCGATAATATAAGTGCACAGATGTAAAAAGTCAATCATAATAACTCATAAATGGTGAAATATTATGAGCATATTATCAAACTCAAATATCTTTATTTATAAGGGCAATCGAAGCCTACTATATTAGTTTAATAAGTGAGAATATTAAATGGATTTTAATATCAGTAGAAATTGAAGGCAATAAAGGCCAATCAAAACACGTAAACTGGTATTTAATATTTGCACGTCCCGAGGGGTGGTGAATATTGGAACGGCTGAACTGTGCTCAAACGACCTGTTTAAATGTACGTGAAATAGCCTCGTAATGTTTTAAGACTATAATTACAGTTAAAACAACTGTAATTACATTACTTATTTATACATATATATCTTAGTATTTATAATATCACTGTACGAGTATGGGTGGGTGGGTCAATATCACTGTACGAGTATGGGTGGGTGGGTCAATACCACTGTAAGTGTATGGGTGGGTGGATATTGACTACCCAAGTAAAAATTATTCAAGCATAGTAATGGGGGTGATGATTGAATAATTTTTTCAATAGCATTTCAATAAAAGATACAAATCTAAATAAAATCAGTGAAGTATGAAAAATACAGTGATAATAATCTTTATTTAAGTTATGAGAAGCATCAGTAAATTAAACTATTATTACAAGCAGACATACAATATTGGTTTGAAATATCGCTGCGTCTTCATTCATTTATTATAAGCTAGTTATACAGTTTTGAAAATATTGATTCGACCTTAAGCCATCTTATTTGGCAATAAAAATAATCTTTAAATATAAAATTATATGTAATGACAACCATTTGGACTTTTTTCAATGACCAAGCAAAATAAAAACTCCTTAAATAAACTTTTTTCTGAAATGTGTAAAGAATATTATTAAAACAAGGTATACTTTATTCTCTAAAAAGTTATCTTTTTATAAGGATTAAGGATGATTAAAATCCTTGTTAAATATCATGACGGTCTCATCATTTAATTTAAATTTATTTAGTGATAAAGCACGATGTATCCAACTGTCCAATACTAAAAACATAATAAATTTACTTATCAAATCTAAAAAGCTTTTTAAAATTTCATGAAATTAGAATAGCACAGCATTCACTTAGGCTTATAACTAGGTTAATTAATTAAATATTTTTTTGAAAAAAAGGTTTCTTTTACTATGAAAACTACACAATAAAGTGAAAAACTACGAAAGATTATACAGTTTTTGTAACATGTGATATAGCATACCACAAAGTGAAAATGAAAATACAGTATCTATTGTAAAAAGGTTCTTTGTTAGTCTAAAAGGTAAAACTTCTTATCTCACCACCAGATAGTGCTGATGACGCTTGAGGACTTGTCCATTGATGCTCGTTTCCAGTTTGTCCTATATACAGATTTCTAGAGTGAGGCTGGAGGAATGGAAACAATCTAAAACATAATTGATCAGTGTAAGTCATATCTCAAACTTATCCAATAAAAGTAAAAAAAGTCGTTAAAACACTCTTGAAACAGGTAAAGATGTTATAAGTGGTTTTTATAAAACAATTAATTTAAATTTTTTTATTTGATTTATGACTTCGTCTCATTGGAAGATTTGTTATATTACCTGAGGTACCACAAATATACGAAAAGTACATTACGTGAAAATGGTAAAAGCTACACTTGAAAAGTATAATATTTATTTTTTTGATAGCTAATTATCTAAATCTCCAGTTTCTTTTTGATTTTTTTTTGACAATTTTCGAATATATAGCAGTGTTTGGATAGTTATTCTCTGTTTGTTAACCTGAGATTAAATACATAATTCCAAGTAAATTTTATACTGAAAAGTATATTTTAGAATTGAATTAAACTTTTATTTTGGCGTTTTTGTAGTAAATGGTACGTACAAAGGTCTTAGAAAACTTATTAATGGTCCTAGAAAGTTCTTTATTGGTCCTTTAAAACTCATTATTGGTCCTATAAAACTCATTATTGGTCCTATAAAACTCATTGTTGGTCCTAGAAAACTCATTATAGGTCCTAGAAAACTAATTATTGGTCTTATAAAACTCATTATTGGTCGTCGAAAGCTCATTGTTGGTCCTAGAAAACTCATTATTGGTCCTATAAAACTCATTATTGGTCCTATAAAACTCATTGTTGGTCCTAGAAAACTCATTATAGGTCCTAGAAAACTAATTATTGGTCTTATAAAACTCATTATTGGTCGTCGAAAACTCATTGTTGGTCCTAGAAAACTCATTATTGGAGCAAAACCTGTTAACAAATTTTAAAAATAAAAAAGGCGTATACGTTTTTTCTAGCAAGTTTATTAGCTGTTTATCCTAATACTGACTTTAAGCCTTTTTGGTTCAAATGTTGTTCAATTAATAGTCCTTCTAACAATAATTAATTAGTGTTCAACCCACTTACGTCGTTATGGTGTGCTAATGAGAAACTTCTCTAACGACCACTTCTCTTCTATTTTGCGTTTTAATTGTTGTTTTAGTTATATAAGATAAAATTAATTAGATGACACTTTCATTTTAACGTCATTATATAATATTCATACATCAAATAATACAAGATTATATAAGTAAAATATATAACTTTATGAAATTACTTTATTTTTCAATACTTATAGTTTTGATACATTTATGACTTTATAAAAATAAATAAATTGTACTTTACACTGAACACGTCACAAAATATGAATTAAATTATGATTGATTTAACAATAAATTATTTCCCTTGGTTCTTAATATCAAAACAAGAGTTAAACATTACTTGACTGGAGAATATGTGGTACCAAAGTTTCACTAATCATGGTCACTTATGCACAGTAATACAAACATTTTTATTAGGATAACAAATTAAAGAGCATATAATTTTTAAAATAATAAAGAATTGTTAAAAATCTGTATTGTACTGTTTATATTTATAGTTATTACAAAATAAATTAAATGACATCATGTGAATTTTATTGTATCCAAATTTCTAAAGACACAACGCCTAAAGTTGCCTACTTTAAAGTTTCATAGCATACCTGAAAATTACTATGAAGAATTGTTAGACTTTCAGTTACAGTGTACATTAAGGATTGATGTTAAATTTACATTTGAATTAAGAGCAAACTTTTGATAAGGTTTTACTAGTAGACTAAGTATGGACACATGGCCATATAAAACAAGGAACTAATCCTAAAACTTACCAGAGTAAAATCATCCATTTTGGCACCATTCTTTAGAAGTTTATACTTAATTAGTCAGAGACTGCCAGTTTAGATAAAAAAAATTTGTAGGGATAAAGTAAGTGCGTACTTTATGAAAACATTCCCACAGTTAAGGTATATTTTGATTTTGTTCGTTGTCTTTTCACAAATGTTTATATTTTAGTAAACACATTTTTTCATTTCTGCCAGTTGCTCAGCTACCCATACAACAAATATATATATATATATATATATATATAAACAATAAATATATCCTACTGAACTAGGTATTTATTTTTGTATACTTAATGTATAGGCAAGAGTGAACACCTGAAAAAGAGTGTTTCACTGTATTAAAGTCTTACAAAAGTTCAAAACTGAGACTTCGTCGATAAAAATAGCTGTCCGTAAATTATATTTTGGGAAATTATATTCTATTTACATTTTTATATTTTAGGAGCCAGATATAAAACGGTTATGAACCATTCAAAATAAATACCACATCCATGCTGTCCTGATAATTATTAATACAAATACATTTATGTTGTGTCTATGATCAATTATTTTATTACGTTTAATGATCATCTGGTTTATAAAGCCACAAATTAAAACAAACAATGATATAACAAAATAAAGAAGTTTCAATAAAATGTAATCATTGAAAATCATAGCAAATGAAACAAAATAAAAAAAGTTAAAGGATGTCTTATTTTGTCAGGAGAATTTAGGATTAGGAAGCCCTCTCTAACACAAATTGGGGATAAACTACTTAAGGGTGCCTTTTGAACCACCATTAGTGACTGGGTAGTCCGGCTGTGTGTAAGGATGGGAAACTGTGAGAGCCACCCTTCCAAGGGACAGCCACGCTTGATGCCGCTAGATGCCTTTATCTGCGATAACATCGGAAACATCTGGTCAAAATAAATATCTAAAAATAAAAAATAAGTGTAACTTGTAAAACATTAACACTAGTAATTTGTCATGCATTTTTCATATTATATCATGTTAGAGTAATGGAATTAAATAGCAGATCAGGATGTTTTGCTTGGTTTTAATTCTGTGCATTGTCTTAAATGTTTCATCTCTTAGAAAGAATAAACTAAAAGTAGATAAATCAATTGACTGTTTTTGCACATGTTGTCTTTTATATAGGTAACAATCCTGTAAACATTTATTATTATACTTCCAATTTCATTACTATGCGAATTGCAAGCTTTTAATCTTGTATTTAATTGATAACATTGAAATATTGTTATTGCATTACTATTTAATTGGTAATCTACAATCACAATACTATATTTATAAGTATTTTTTAACCTCTTATTCATACTATTTATATTATTTGTGCGAAGCACACCAAACTACCAATAATATAAATATGCAAATATTGAGCTCTTAAAAAATCTCCAATTAATATAGAACATATTTTTATGGTATGGAGGTGCAATACAGATAAATACGTAACAATTTCAACAAATTTTATTATTATTTATAAGGGAGAGTTTTTTTAATTGATATATGATAAATAGTTAATATTGGAAAGCAAGTCAAGTTAGTAATTAAATGAAAAGCTAGTAAACTATGCTAATTTTTTCAAAGACCTATGGAGTAGGGTGAGGATTGTCTCAAGCAAATTAAGTTTTTTCATCATTGACTGATCGTGAGTGATAACTGAAGTAATCTTTCCACTTAATGGAGCTTTCTTCTTGTTGCCCAACTTTGCCATTAAAGCTCTGCCATTAGGTGGAAACCACTGGTGAAACGCTCTAATACTTGGTTTATAACGATTGCTTAAGATCTATGACACTCCTTTTAATCTTTTTGCGTGTTATTCCTTTATTATATTTATTTATCTTTTAACGGTTTTTAAGGCGTTAACCCAAGTAAATCAAAGCAGTTTGACAATATATAATTACAATTATTAACATCTAATTAGAATAGAATCTTAAATACATTTTTTTACTTACTATCCTGGTTTCAAACGCATACTAATCTAAAAGTCTCGAAATGTAGCATCGGTTTTACGTCAGAAGTTCATTTTTTATTTTGAACCTCCCTCATAAATTAAATATCATTAACTGTAACAAATATAATATTAATCACGTTGTTATCTGAGTCTCAGAGAGAACACTGAGGATGCCCATAAAACAGCAAGGGTGAAACGTCTGGTTAACTTGTAAATACTGTACATAACAGCTTTACGTGGTCGTCACCGGAAGCCAGTTTTTAGCAATGAATATGGTTGGTTAGCCTTTGAAATAAGATTAAACAAACATTCTCTACTCAAAAGAATATAAAAGGGACGGAGATTTTTTGGGTTTGTGAGAAGAGGTTTTTAACTTTTGCTTATGGACTCTGAAGGCGACCTTGATGAGGACGTATGATTCACTATTACAATGAGTATGTTTTTGTGTACAGAAATTTTTATTTATTTGAAAGCTATTAAATTTTATCCATTTTTCGTTTTTAAATAAAATATTAAGTTATATTTTGTAAGGATAAAAATACTGGTATTATAATTTCTATTAATGATGTAATATATTATATTATGGCAGTTGACCAGTATCGTTAAAGTATATTTGTGCAGCTTAATTTTTTTTCAAACTGAAGTTAACTTTAAACTGGTCGGCCATTCTTATAAGAGAAGATGTTTTTTTTTTTGTCTTTTACTTTATATGTACGAAATCACAGTATTTTCCTACTATTTGCTTCTGATTTTTTCCTTTATATGCATCAATTATTGTTCATTGTTTAATAGTGTTCTTACTATTCTTTGGCTCGTGTGGTTTTACTCACTGTCAAATTACTGATGGTCAATAATTTAAAAACTTTCAGAATTGTTTTACCATTGTATCTCCATTTTCCCAAGGTAACTACAAAATAATGTGCGAGAATTGAAGGCTATCTCTGTCAAATAGAGACACTGTAAAGACTCTGTCAATAACACTGTAAGTGTATGGGTGGGCGGGTGGGTCAATAACACTGTAGGTGTATGGGTGGGCGGGTGGATCAATAACACTGTACGTTTATGGGTGGTCGGGTGGGTCAATAACACTGTACGTGTAGAGGCAGGCGGGTGGGTCAATAACACTGTACTTGTATGGGTGGGCGGGTGGGTCAATAACACTGTACCTGTATGGGTTTGCGGCTGGGTTAATAACACTGTACCTGTATGGGTGGTCCAATAAACTTGTACGTGTGTGAGCCGGTGGGTGGTCCAATAACATTGTACGTGTATGGGTGATCCAATAACACTGTACGTGTATGGGTGATCCAATAACATTGTACGTGTATGGGTTTGTGGCTGGGTTAATAACACTGTACCTGTATGGGTGGTCCAATAATATTGTATGTGTGTGAGCCCGTGAGTGGTCTAATAACATTGTACGTGTATGGGTGGTCCAATAACACTGTACGTGTATGGGTGATCCAATAACATTGTACGTGTATGGGTTTGTGGCTGGGTTAATAACACTGTACCTGTATGGGTGGTCCAATAATATTGTATGTGTGTGAGCCCGTGAGTGGTCTAATAACATTGTACGTGTATGGGTGATCCAATAACACTGTACGTGTATGGGTGATCCAATAACATTGTACGTCTATGGGTTTGTGGCTGGGTTAATAACACTGTACCTGTATGGGTGGTCCAATAATATTGTATGTGTGTGAGCCCGTGAGTGGTCTAATAACATTGTACGTGTATGGGTGGTCCAATAACATTGTACGTTTTAAACTTGAGTTCAATGATCATGGACCACTTGAAGAAAAACTGCTTGGACCTTGATGGCCAACATGGATTCCTTCAAAAGAGATCAACCTTGACGGCGCTAGTGGAGCTGGTGGAGGACGTCGTGAATTGACTTGAAAAGGGTGAAAGTATTGTTTCCACCATTTATTAAATCTTACAAATATTTCAACTCTTGGAGGGAGGTGAGTATCCGAGAACAGTTAATACCAAGTCCAAGATAAATTATAATTTGTATATATTCCAATGTGAAATATATTTTTGATTTCTTAGTAAAATATTAAAATATTTGTTGTAAAAATGCCTTTTACACTAATTGTATTGGCTATATAACTGATGACACATTAGTATTCAATTAGTAAAGCCTGCATTTTATAGTTTAAGATACATAGAAGGTAGTGGAATTGTTGGTAATACTGTTTCATGTAAATTTAAAATTTATGAATAAGTATTTTGGAACATCACAAAAATCAAATAGGCAGAGAACTATTTAGGAAAAATAACACAGGATTGGTAGCACTGAGTCACGTGACCTGAAGATGCCTGAGGTTGGGCGCCATATTGAATCTGAGAGCCGAAGGTACCCGAAAGTAATCGAAAACGCGAAGATTGCCGAAGCTTACCTAAGTTGAGGGTGGAACAGTCAGACTACCCTTTGGTCCCCCATTTCTACCCTACTGTACACTACGTAGTGTCTACATTTTGTTAAGTACATTTAACATTTTTCTTAAGGTAATCTCCAATAATTTATGGAACTATCAACTGAGAAAACATGTTGTACACGTACTGATTTTGTTACCAACAAAAAATAAAAACAAAAGTCATCGAGCAAATAAAATTTATATCTCTTTATAAAATAATCAATGAAGAGATAATTTTGCTGCTGACTTTGAGGCCGGTTTATCAGCTATGTTTCGTATTGAAATTATATGTGTTTTGATAGCGTAACTCACACATAACTTAGGGAAATTTACTTCAAGTTCATATCACGTCGTTTGGAGTATTAATTAGCTTATCTCCAAGTGATAAAGATAGAAACAGTCTCGTTAGGAATACTAAATGAAGTTTGGATTTTGTTGTAACTTTTTTATGTATTTCTGTATTTGTTTGAGTTATACTAACAACTATACAAAGTGTCCCGCAATTCTCTGGAACTTTTCAACAAACATTGTTCCTTAGGTCAAGACAAACTTATTTCAGATATAAACATGGGTCTATGGTGACTAGTTTACTGTCTGTCTGTATGTGTTTTTTACAAATTATTTTATGACTTAAGAAGTATTTAAGATAGAAAATTCAAATTTAGTATAAATGTGTAGATTATTGGTTAAAAAAGGGAGTAAAATATCTTTTGCTGTAAATAAATTCATTTCAAAATGGCGGCCTTTTAAATTATTTAATGTTAAATTTCATTAAATCCGTTATAGCTATAAAAATATTGAAAGTTAAGTAAAAGTTGCACAATTAAGAGACAAATCAAAAAATTTTTGTAATTCACTGTAATTACTATAATACAACAATGAATACCTAAAACATAGCTTAACTGTAAATGCGCATCATTAATCAGCTGTTTTATATCCACTCCATGTTAACAATGAGTCAGATGTTTATGATTAATGAATTATTTATAAAATAATTTTCTATCTTAAAAACTTCTTAAGTTATAAAATAATTTGTAAAAAAACACAGACAGACAGTAAACTAGTTAAAGTAAACCCATGTTTATGTTGTGAAATATGTTTGTCTTGACCTAAGGAACAATTTTTGCAGAAAAGTTCCTGAGAGTTCCGGGACACCCTGTATAATCGTGCTAATAATTTTCTTTTGTCTATTTTTTATTTAAAAATTAAAAGATTTCTCTTTATCTAGTAGTAAAACATATTTGGTATATTCCATGGTTAACTAATCAATAAACTCGCCCCCTCGAAACTAATCGTTCTCCTCAATGGATACTCTGGTGGGCCACCACTCAACTACACAATGACGTCATGAGGATGTGATAATGGTGAAAGTTTACTAAGTACTGATTCCTTCACACTCTCTCATAGCTTTCAGCTTTCATGAATGTCACGTTCTATAAACTTTTGTTTATGATCATTATTCAAATATTCAGATACATTTATTACTTGCAAAAAGACAATTCATACATGCAGTTTTTATTTATCTCTCTAGCTCAAGATTAGTTGAGAGAAACACTATCATAATTTCTTTACAACTATATGTAATAATTTATTATTTTGAATCATATATTTATACATCTATATTATAATTTATTTTTTTGGGAACTTCCTTATTTAAAAAATAATAAACAATAATTTATTTAACAATAGTTATAATATTTTTAATTATATAACAAATTACACAGTGGAACAAATATAACATTAGATTCTTAGGCATACAACAAAACAACTCAACAAAAGCTGTAGAATAAACAAAGAACAAAAACAACGAACAACATGTTTTAAAGCCTAAAATTTACAAATGCAAGTATACTAAAAAAAATAAGTAAGTATGTGAAATAATGCAATAAAACATAAATCATACAAATATTTTTTCACCTACTGTTAAGGTTAAGAAAGAGATACCGATCTCCTTCTTAACCTTACTCTGCCCATTCCTCATATACTATTGATCTGTGCGAGGAACTTATTCAGGGGGTGCGATTACTGAGGTGCACCAGTACAGTAAACAGTAAACGGATTCCAACCAGCGCTATCTCTAACTCAAGCTCAAAGACCTGACGCCTTAGACCGCTCGGCCACTGGCTCGTCAGATTGTCAGCAGAAGAAGGAACCCTCTGTGTTGAGCAGCAAGTCGTCGTCATCCTCCACAGCCATTACGAAACAATTTATGATCAATGTACTAGATGCATTTAAAAAAGAGGTATTTGATGAGCTAAAACGTCACAATGACAAATTAAATGAATTTAACAAATCCGTTGAGTTTCTGTCGAAGGGCATTGATGACGCCAACGTTCTGATGAATACTATTAGAAAGGAGTTCAAAGAAATGAAGAAGCAAAACGAAGATTTGGTGTTGAAGAACGCAGAGCTTACAGGTGCGGTGGACAAGTTGACTGATAGAGTAAGGGAACTAGAACAGTACTCAAGGAAGTCCAATATCGAAAACAGTGGCATCCCTTCTACGCCTAAAGAGGATACTCTCAAGGTGGTGATGGACATCGGGAAGGCGATCGGCCAACCAGTGGAGCAGGAACACATACTTGCAGTTCACAGAGTGCCAAGCTACAACACCAAGAGAGACCCACCTTTGATAGTACAGTTTCGAGATCGGCTGGTAAGGGACACGTGGTTGTCCAACTTCAAGACGAAGAAGACCCTGATGGCGAACGAGGTACATCCTACATTTCCTAAAAATAGGGTATACTTAAATGAGCACCTCTGCCCAGAAAACAAACAGTTTCTTGGCAAGCTTAAGACGAAATGTAGGGAGTTAGATATTAAATATGTTTGGTTCCGAGAGGGAACATTTTTCGTTAGGAAGTCGGATGGGGAAAAATGTCACAAAATTGTTAAAATTCAAGATCTGAATAAAATATTCTAGGTTTGTCTTTGGATATTATATACATTACACAGTATTGTATATCTAGTTATCTTTTTTCTCTCTGACTAGTAAATATAAATTATAAATAGTGCGTAATGTAAGTACAAATATTATAATGGACTCACATGTATGTTGTGATGTCTACCATCACCTGGACAGTAAGTTTTTTGTTTCCCAATCTGACAGAGGTAATATTAGTTTATTATATGTAAATATTAGAAGTATCAGGAAAAACTTTAATTCTTTGCTAGCCGAAATAGATTCAATTATTCATAAACTTGGTTTCATTGTACTGAGTAAAGTGTGGATAAACAGTGAAGAGATTAATTTATACAAAATTCCAGGCTTTGACGTAGCTACTAAATGCAATGACACATATCGAGCTGGAGGTGTCGTATGTTACATTTCTAATAAAATGAAATTTGCAGAGTTAAACATAAATATGTCAACGGCCGATTGTCTATCTCTTGATATATCATGTGGTTCAACACGCTTCAATTTGACATGTTTATATAGATTAAATCAATTTACAGAGGCACATTTTGTTCAAGAATTGAATTATGTCTTACCGCTTATTAAACTAAATTCAATATTTGTTGGTGATATAAATTTAGATACTCTTAGAAATTCAGTTCATGTTACAAATTACAATAGTTTATTAAATAGCTATGGGTTTTTATCTTTAATAAACAGACCAACAAGAATTACACAATTTAGCTCAACTTGTATAGATCACATTTTTGTAAAATTTAAGGATATCAATAACTCGAAAAGTGCAATATTTAATTTGGGCATAACCGATCACTGTTTAATAGGCCTTAATATTAGCTTGGCTTGTTATGAATTTATTGAAAGAACTGAAAATACAATAATTGAGTATAACTATAATAATATTAAAGATGAATTGAAAAAAGTTAACTGGAACTGTATTTATCAGAGTAATGATGTTAATTGTTGTTATTTAGGTTTTTGTAGTATTTTAAATAATGTTATAAATAAACACAAATCAATTGTTCAGCATATTAATAGTAAGTATCGTAAAGCAAGACAAAAAAGCCCTTGGATTAATATAAATATAATTAATAAAATTAAAAAGGACAGAAAATGTATAAAATACTGAAAAAAAGACCATATGATTTAAATTTTACAGCTTACTATAACAAATTTTGTTTGAATTTGAAAAACGACATTGACAAGTTAAAAAACAACTATTATGCTATTTTAATTAATAAATGTAATGGGGACAGTGGTCAACAGTGGAGGGTGATAAACAGCATTACAAGTAGCCTTAAACGTAATAACACAGATAAAGTTGTATTGGATGATGGGACAGTTTTGGAGGATCCCAAGCAATTGTCAGAGGAGATCAACAACTACCTCATCGGTGTACAAAGTACAGCTGATAACACTGACCGGTTGGCTGGCAGAGTTTGTAATTTGACGAATTATCAGACCAATCATTCATTCTTTGTTGCTCCTACTGACTCTGCCGAAGTCACAAACATAGTTATAAGTCTTAAAAATAAAAAATCAACTGGCCACGATGGATTTTCTGTAGAAATGCTCAAGCATATTTACAGTGAAATAGCTCACGTTTTAGCCTACATAATTAACTTCTTAAGTTTTGAAACTGGTATTTTTCCAGAGTCACTCAAGAATAGCATTGTTGTACCTCTATTTAAAAAAAATAATTCGTTCGAAATTGAAAATATAAGACCGATTAGCTTGTTATCTGTTTTTTCTAAAATAATGGAGAAATGTATGAAAGTTAGATTAGTAAATAACCTGAGTTCTATAAACTTCCAGAATAAATCCCAGTTTGGTTTCACAAAAAATAAATCTACAGAAGTTGCATTAATAAACTTTTCAAGCTTAATATATGAACACATAAATAATAACAGAAAAACGACTGCAGTATTTGTTGAATTTAAAAAAGCATTTGACCTTGTGAATCATAATATTTTACTTAATAAAATGGAAAGTTCCGGTGTAAGAGGCGTTGCGTTGAAATGGTTTGAAGGATTTCTTGTAGGACGGACCCAATCAGTTAAAATTCATAATCAATTAAGCACTTCATTATTAGTAAGAGCTGGAGTCCCTCAGGGCTCTGTGCTCTCTGCAAATATATTTTTAATTTTTATTAGTGACCTGTTAGATCAACATTTCACATGTTCAGTTAGTGCATTTGCCGATGAAATTGCACTTGTATCCTCCAACAAAAATGAATTAAATCTCCAAATGAGTATTAACGATGATTTGTACATTTAGCGGTCATGGTGCTCAAGAATAAAATGCATGTTAATGTAAAAAAACTAAATATGTTAACTTTCACATGACCGGCTTTAGATTCGCAAACCCTATAGTTTATCATAAATTTGATTGTGAAGGTGAGTCGTGTGCCTGTAATGCTGTTGAGCAAGTCCCAACCTTTAAATATTTAGGGTTAACGTTAGACTGCAAAATGTCCTGGAAAAAGCATATTTGTGATTTGATAAATAAAACTAGATTTAATTTAAGAAAATTTTACTTTCTTAGAAACTTTTGTGATGTAAATTTATTGCGAACTTTGTACTATGGTCTGATTCATTCAAGGATACAATACGGCATTATTTTGGGGGGGGGACTTGTAAAACAACAATAAATACTATTAGAACAATTCAAAATAAATTTATTCGAATAATCCTGAAAGCAAATGCAAGAGACTCTTCTTTACCTTTATTCTATTTATTAAAAATTTTACCCATCCAACATTTATTCATCTATAAAACATTAAAATTATTTTATATACGAAGTGGCAATAGAGGCTCAACCAGAATTCATCACGATATGAGAAGTAACAAGAATAGATTATTTATCAAACCCAAAGTAAACAAAATGTTCTTCAAACAATCTTTTAATTACTTAGGCCCAAATTATTTCAATAAATTACCATTATACATTAAAGAAAGCAACAACAATAGGGAATTCTGCCACAAGCTAAGGAACTGGTTATACACTATACATGACACAAGTTGTCTGAGTCAGGCCTTAACTTAGAGTAAATTATAGAAAATATTAGTTTACGAACTGTAAAATGTTAATTTTAGTTTAATTTTAGTAGTAGTTTGAATTTAATGAACGCTACAGAATGCCTTTCTAATTATATATAAGACTTTAACACTTAAAAGAGACTGGACTGTTATTTGTTAATTTATTTTATTATTATTATTTTTGGTCACTAACCGCATTACTGGAAACAGTGGTTAGTATTATTCACTTAAGTTTTGTGTTCATTTAATTGTCAATCTATTGTTAATAAAGATCATTATTCATTATTATATTCATTAATCAAAAGTGAAAAAATACATGGATTACATGGGGTGAAATTTCATCTGGTATGCCGATTTCACTCAATATTTAGACACAATGCATGAACAGGTACAGGATATGAAGGTCAACTTTCACTTTCAATGTGTGTTCGTTCATGAATGTAGCTTATTTCATTAGTGCCCTCTAGTGGGTGGAAGTTTAGTGTTTATATGAAGCTATGTGTTCAAAAAAACTGTTTTTTCATTGTCGTTTTTTATATTAGGTATAAAACATTTATGAAGGTGGTTTGGCCGGCTTTAGGGAGAACTGAATTCCACTCACAGCACTGACTGTACGTCTGACCGCGATCTACTCATACACAGACACTCGACCCTCCTCCTCCCCTGGTATGGGTGGGGTATACATTGCAGGAAGTCGTTTAAGCACGATCTTGCGGGTGCGGATGCTGTGTCTCGCTGTATGTGTGCATAGCGATTGGATTGTAATATAACATGCGGGTAAAAGTACAACCACAAGTTGAGTATATAAAGTTAATCAGTTTTGTAAATTGTGTGATATTAAAAAGCATAAAACGCCAAACACGACATTTTATTTCTCGTCATAATAAAATAAAAACAAACATGTAACACTAATTATTTAAAATCAAATTTACTAATTTGCAGTAAAATTGCGTAATTAAAAATACCTGATGAACAATATCAGTCCTATATGGGTCTGTTTTTAAAATTTGGGAATAGTTTTTTTAATTCCGCATTACCAAGAAAGCCCAAAATTCGCATCTTTGGGTTAATGTTTTTATAACTATAAACATAATTTTAACAAAAGAATTACTTGGGAGGTTGTTTAATAGCTGATATAAAGTAATTGAAATCGAAAATGTTTTTTGACTAATCATCTTTAAATTTCATAAGGGTATTGAAGGTGTCATGAACTTATATTGTTACACACCCCTATATTTGAAATGTTAGGTTAGTGCCAAGTCAAAGAGATTACTGTATAATGGTGATTAGATCAAAAATGAATCAACTCCTTTATATACACAACATAATATACTATTTAGAGCACCTGTTTAATGGACCAAATAAAATGTTGATCCTTCCCTACCCCAATGCAATAATCCTTGGCCCTGCGGCGTTTTCATTAAACATCCACTTTCAGTTTTATTGCTGTCCCTGTCCACAATTTTCAGCGATATTAAACTCTAATACATAAACGTATTATGTAATGAGGAAATGTTCGTATTGTTATTATGTTTTTTTAGCTCTAAAATAATATTTTAACAAACATTTTAAATTTTGTTGTCATTTTTCCTTTAATTGGAGAAATTTTATATAGCTGTCATTGTGAATGGTCATCAACACAAAATTCGTGTATACACATATTTTTTTACAAAAAGTACACATTTATATGTATGATTTGTATTTAAATTGCTATAACATTCCAAGTGTATTTTGTATTTACTTTCTCCCATATGCGTTAGCATAGACAAATAATTGTGATCGTCCGATAAAGATGTTCTTACAATTGGTTCTAAAAATCCATTTAGGGTCGCCTGAACCTAAAAAAATAGTATTTTCGAAAAAAACGTTTGATATATGTCTGTATGTGTGACTGTGGTCTTCGCTGGAGACCAAACAGATGGATCTATTTTTATGATATTTGGTATATAAGTGTATTCAGACTATATTGGTGGGTAGTATCTCCATACAGTTTTTTTTTCACTTTTTGAAATTTTATTTTTTTAAATTTGTATGGGCCTAAAATATACATAAATGTTTTTTCTCAAAAATGTCTCGAACGATTTGGATTATCTTTTCAGGAAATATGTAAAATACAATTTAAAATATTTTAGTAAAAACCACATGTCTGTAACTTGTTTAGTTCTTTAGTTATGACAAAACAAATTATTTGGGAATCAAACTGGTAATTTTCAACGTTTTTCAATTTTTGTGTTTAATATGGGGAAAGTTTGTGCCAATTCTTTAGAACCATTTATTTTATCTGAAAACAAACTCATAATATATTTATTTCAATTTTTTACGCTTCATTGTTATTCTTTTAACATTTTCCACGTATATACTTTTTAAACAAATGGTAGAATTACATACTATTTCTCCAGTACGAAAATGTTGGCTAAAACCTCTTGATTAACTGGAACTATTTTTGTTGGCGGATCTTAATAGGGAAACCCTAAACATCTCCCAACCTCTTTCAGTTTTAGTTTATCTTGCTGTAATAAACTAACACCATGAAGAAAATTTGCCGGATTTCTTCAAGGAAGTTCCATAGCAAACTGAACATACCCAGCCAAGCTGTTTCATCCAAAACTCATTTAACAGCTCATTTACCGCAAAATATTTAAATACAAAGTTCAATAAAACATATTTTTTTTAATTTTTTTGAAAAAAACTGTAAAGAAAGCAAACGGCTTAAGTAAATAACCTTTGCCTTACTCAAACAAGAGTATTTTACAACAATCTTTCACCGCTTACGTTTAGTGACGTATTACTTGAGCTCTTTTTTATAAACTTGCAATGAAATAAACAATATGAAAACAACAATGTTGTATTATAAAGGGTATATCATACTAGTGGTAAAAAAGTTTGGATTTTTTAGCCTATTGTACATTTTCAGACATGAAATAATAATTACGACGTTCACTTTTGTCGGTGTAGCGATTTTGTTTAATACGATTACACAAATGATTATCGCCTTAGAAAATTTAATATATGTTATATTTTAAAAGCAGTACCTGAAAGTCCTAAGTGTTATTCCATTAAAATTGGACTCAATGCGATAAATAGAGAATGGGGTGGGAAGATCGTGGCGTGTTTGGATCGGGTAGACACCACGCAATTAAAACTTGTCTAACTCCCTACCCCGCACCATGATTCAGCTGTCGAGTGATGTTTGCCGTGATTTTTTTTGGTAAATAATGATAAAATAAGACTAGAGAAGGATGATTAAACTACTATCATTGAGATAATATATGTAATTAAATGTTTAGTTATTTCCAAATTATTTTGATACGCAAGGTATTTTTTCAAATTTCGGATAGAAAATTAGAAAATAAAAATATTTAGATGAGAAAATAAGCTTATTAAATATTAATTTAGAATATATTATTAAGAATAGATGTTAAATTATTCTTACGTTTTTATAAAATGATCCAAACTGTTAATTGATGTATAATTGTTAATTTAATATAAACAAAGTGGAAAAATGTTTGATTGTTACCTTATATCTAAAGGTCTATAAAATTAAAGTAGGATTTGTGAAAAACATGTTGTAAGACACGTATTTGTATTTTATAAAAAATATGTTACTGAATTAAAGGTAATTTTAGTGTATACCATTGTACGTGTATGGGTGGGTGGGTAAGTCTAAATGGAACTAAAAGTCAACCATTTCAAATAATTGTTGGAGTACCTCAAGGATCATTTTACGGGACCATTATTATCTTTATAAGTGACCAACGCTTAAAAACCAGTATCTCACTTATCCTTCATCCGATTTTGAAAAAAGTACACAAGATTTAATTGAGTTTTTTGGAATACATAACGTAATACAGGTAAATGTATTAGAAAAAAAGTTGTTTCTGAACTCATGGTAGTTTTTTTTATAAAATGTAGATTGGTATATAGCTTCGAAATCGCTGTAAATGACATTAAAAAAAGCATAGGTTTGTACGCACTGTAAACACAAATACTTTGTTTCCATTTTACACTCACCTTGTACAGAGTTTACAGTGCGTAAACACACCCCCTTTATGGTCCTTCCCCCTCCTCTGCATACGTTATACGGCTGTTGACAGTATATCCTCCAGAACATCTTGTAAAAGTTGCTCTTTTTGTGCTAAACGTTAAGGTATTTACGGAATGTGTAGTATAAACAGGTTTATATCCACTTCTCTTAAGGTAAAAGATTTTTTTATGGGAAACGGGTGAGTATGTTTATTGTAGTACACTCTTGAGTCCACATCTTGCAAACTTCCTTGAACAGACTTAAACAGCCTTTATGCCTTCTGTTTAAAAATATACGACTTTAAACGAGTTATTAATGATACAGTATAATTTATACATATGATATATGTATAATTATTTATGATACACCATATAAAAGGGATTTCAAACACAAATAACAATGGATGTAAATATATCAAACAAAGGGCGTCGAAAAATATTGTATTGTCACTATAATATATGAACTATTGGAAATAAGTTAGTCTAACTATAAATGCGATATTAAAATGCAAATTTACTATGAAAATGGAATGAGGTTTTACCAAACAAAAGATGGATCATATTCAGTAAGAAGAAAATATAAAATGAGATGATGTGTTGTACGAGATTATGAGATTAATGATTTCAGAGAATGCAACACCTCCTTCAAAAGGTATAACCTATAAAAATGGTGAAGTTTTAAACTTCATAATTTTTTTAGTTACAATAGAAAAGCCAGGCAGGGTACTATGAAATTTATTAACAACATTTCTAAATCCTCCATTTAATTAGTTTCCTGCTCCTGGATTTAAAACTGTCGACAGGGATGTGGAAAAAGGTTTGATTGTTTTTGATTGCTGATTGTTGTACACAAAATAACAATAAAATTTGTGAAAAACATATTACCAAAAAGGATTTAAAATATGACGTCCTTTCGATTTTGTAAAACTACGTTTTAAAATAATGGTAACTAATTTCACATGTTTATATTTGGGTATGATTGCAACTTACATTTTTTTACAATACTTGCTAAAACATTTTCCCTTTGTAGTTTTACAATGTGGTTGTAGTAGCCATTCATACCATATCAGTGGTAATTCCTACGTTTTCATAGACTACTTTGATTTGATATTATGGGTTCATTTTGGTAGACTCTGTTGTTTTTTTTTTGTTTTTTTTTTCCAAAAAAAGTTCTTTATATGTGACAAGTTAGGAGTTCAAGCAAGCCTTTTAACTATAAATTCCTGTTCTATCCATCTAAAAAGATTGGTCCAACAAGTTCATACATCAGTCACATAGCAGGGAGTTATTTCACCTTGCTCTAACCAAACCCCAACCAAGGTTAAACCACAGAGTTTTACAGAGTGATTTTTTTGACGTTGAGTTTAAAGAATGATGCCCTCCTAAGTGCAATCTTCATTTTTATGAATAACTCAAGCTATGCCCTCGTTTAAGGTTTTTATCAGAGAACTCTGTTAATTTGTTAACATTGTATGTCATGATTAACAGATATGGATGAAAAATTACCTAAAACGAAAATATAAAACAAGAGAAAATGTTCTCAAATTATTAAAAAAACGTAAAGGATACAGTAGGGAAAAGTATTTTATTTTACCAGGTGATATCAGGACTAGGACGCCCTCTCTAACACTTAACATGAGGACCAACGGCTTAAGGATGACTGCCTAACCAACACCAGTGACCGAGAAAAGGGACTGAGTGCAAGGACGGGCTCGCTCAGACTGTCACCCACCCAAGGAACTGCTACGCTCGATGTTGCTTGACGTCTAAGATCAGGTGGTACGTATATAATAAATAGTTTAATAATTCCGTGGAATACACAAGATATATCCATTTTATTTTGAAAAAAAGTAAAGGCTAAACATGTTTTAATTCATATATTAAATATTTATGTATTATGTAATAATTTGAACTACTGTGTACATCAAAAGCATGCTAACTATACTAAATTCTTTATAGACCAATCGGGAAGAGTGAGGGTTGTCTCAGGCAAATTAAGTTTTTTCACCAATGATTGATCGTGAGTGATAGCTGAAGTAATCTTCCCCCTTAATGGAGCTTTCTTCTTGTTGCCCAACTTTGCCATTAAAGCTCTGCCATTAGAGGGAAACCACTGGTGAAATGCCCTAATACTTGGATTATAACGATTGCTTTTCTAACCTTGGTAATTTTCTCTTTTGTGTTTTAATAGTTCAATTTTAATTATTAGATTATGACCTATTGATTATTAGTGTAACGATATCATTAAAATATAATTTTCTTAGTTGGTTTCTTCTTTAAATGAGTAATGAAGAGATCGTTTGTTGTGGATATCAATAGATTTTATTGCAAAAATTTTTAATAATAGATTATAAATTCATATTTTGATACAGGAGTTATAAAAATTTACTTGAAGGTCACATCCTGTCACTAGACGTGTTCATTACCTTATCTCTAAGTAAGAAGGATAGGGCTTATCACAATTAGGAATCTTAAGTCAATTTTTAGTTTTGTAAATAAGTCCTTACATCTTGCTGCATTTGTTCATATTTAAAATATGACGTTTAGAATAATTCAAGTTCTATAAAATGCTAGTTTTTATTCAAACTATACAATAAGGAATATTTGTATAGTACAAACTATATTATATGTAAAACTTTTCTTCTTATATATAACATTCTGTGTTTTTACATATTTGCTTCTTATGGGCATTTCACTATTTATTCGGTTGCGTAAGTTTTGACTATGTGTATTAAAAAGTAAATAAAGTTGAGGGATTTCTCATTTTAACTTGCAAAGTTAGAGCTAAGAAGCCCTCTCTAACAAGACCTAGGGAGCAACGTCTGATGTGACTTTCCAACCAGCACCAGTGATCGAGCAGGCAGGCTACGTGCAAGGACGGGATCTCAAACCGGTCATCCATCCAAGGAACAGTCACACCGTTCTCTTGTAGTATTGTTAGAACTGGCCAAGGCAAATTTTGGTTTTTTTTAAAGATAAATGATCCGCACTTATATTAGTTATGCCAGTTTTAATTTTGTTGAGCTAATGTGATATATTAGTCCCATTATCTAAATATTTTTTATATTTTATTTGAAACATATTACGTTGCCAACATATATTTATATATTTTCTTACTTTATGCTTATCTTAAAGTTTTTTATTTGAAATAATTAAAACTAATATGAATATTACTAAACATAACATAGTTTTAAGCCACGGGAAGATAATTAAAGTAATATTTTAATATACTTTAATGGCCAAAACTTTTTATTCCAAACAATATATCACCTGTTTTAGAGTGTAAATAGAGACCCAACCATTGGAATACATATCTGCCAAATTCAATAAACCTTGTCTTCAGGCGTTTTAATTAACCATGTACATTCTATTTATTGCCGTCTCTGTTCATAATTTCCATGTAAATAAACTGCTATAGTACTTACATAACATTAAATAATATTTGGAAGGGGGTGGCATATGAACTATGATACAAGACAAAATAGGCTATTATTTCATATTATTAATTTGTTGCTTATTATTACTAAATAGTTTGCTATTAAAATTAACTTTCATTTTCACTATGTAAATATTTTCGTTGTGTGTTATTAAAATGTGTTTTATTTAACAGGTATTTTAAAATTAATTCCAACTATTTCAACATAATTATGATAGTCTTATTAATATACTAGTGTATTCAGTGCATATATTTAATGTTGTGTCTCTACCTAATGTTTGATTATATACTCTTAAGGTTAATGACATTCAGTCATACATATTTATGCACCCCAAAAATCTTATAGTTATTTACAGAAATACTGAAGTATTGCATTATGGTTAGAGTTTAGCGTGTGTTTTGAGATCGCTAGTAACAATCTATTATTTTCCAATATGTACTAATACTTTTTCTATTCACAATAAGAATATATATAGCACCTTTTATTTCATGATATTTATATTCAGTTATCCTTCTTTAATTCTCTTTTATCGTCTTTTATCAGGACCATTACAGCAAAGATCACCCGGTGGCTGAATCATGCCGGGGGAAGTTAGACAACTTTTAATTGCGTGGTGTCTACCCGATCCAAACACGCCACGATATTCTCACCCCATCCTCTATTTATAGAATTAAATCTGACACCGCCGGAAGAACTAAAAACACTTCCATTTACTACAGAGGTATTATTTATGTTATATAGTTTTTATTATTCTTTTTTTTATAGATTCGGTACAGTTTATGTTTATTTTTTATTGAAATGATTTTAAAAAAGTGATATTAGAAACAGGCTAAAATTAAATCTAAAATTTCATTTGGACCATAATATAGTGTTTTTCATTTTTTTATGATTAATAAATATAAATGGAGGGTTACAGTGGTATTTTTCAAATGTATCTTTTAGTTAATAATAATGTAACATGTTCACCGTTAGGCACAAGAGATTAGACTAGAACAGCCTGTTATTATGGACCTGTTTACCGAGTTTTGTAATAATCTTAAATATAACAACAAAGATAATAATTGTTTTATGAAAATGTCAAATTGGCGTCTAGCTACTAAACAAACCGGATATTATTGAACAAAATATTAATCCCCATTTTTACCTTAAAATCACACATAGAATCTGAAAAAGCCAGCCCAAGCTTTTTGTAGCACCCTGCATATTTTAGATATCTTTGGTCACAAAACCTCATCCAGCCTTAAATTTACACTTGCCTTGCAAGAGTAAACACGTCTCTTCATTGGTCTCCCCACCCACTCCACCTAAAGCATACTACTGTTAACAGAGTGACTTGTAGAAGGGCTTGTATAAGTGAGTATCTTCAACCCCCAACTACAACAATATTTACTGAATGTGTAGTATAAACAAGTTTATATCCTCAGACCTAAAGACAAACGAATGTTGATGGGTTACGTGCTGCTAATATATGTGAAACTGTCTTTCATCCATATCATGTAAAATACGCTTGGTAGCCTCAGATTGTCTCCACCTAATGACTTAGGTATTTATATAAAACAGGGTGTTTCTCTTTTTTTTACGCGTTGTCAATAGCTGACAAATAAATAACAAACAAGAATATTACGTTTTTTTCAGTGAATGAACGAGGAAAATAAATAAAAACTGATAAATGCTCCCTCGAGAAATATAGAATTGTCGGTACTCAAAATGAGCGGAATTTTGTACTGATGAAGACTATAGCAAGAGTTTGGTATTGAGCGTTACCACCAGAAATGGTTTGGGTAGGTCATGTTAATTTAGGCACCGCACATAAACTTAAATCGGAACTTTTACTTTGCAAATACGACTGATTATAAAAACTTAACTTAATACACTTCTTAACTGGCCTCTCCCAATAAAATAATCTAACATATTTAAACCTAATATTGAAAAACCAAAACTAAACTTCATAATCTAACCTAAAAAAATCGAACCTAACCTTGCGAAAAGCAGCGTTTTCTGGCTTTGATGCGCGTTTTAATTCGTTGATAACAAACCCATTGTTAAGACAACATTTCGTAAAATGTATATACCAACAATACTGCGTATGTTTTAGAAAAACATTCTCCGTGTTTCTTTATTTTTGTAATTTTTCCGGTTTTTCCACTGAAAAAACCAACATATTCTTGTTTTTTTCATTATTTATTTACTAAGAATGTAACGCCAAGATAAAAAAGACAAGCCCTCTCTCCTATATAATTACTCTCATCAAATTTAAATTTACGAATTTTTACTACATAAGGAAGTTTGAGGAAAGGACGCAAACATGTAGTTTCTTGTTGAGCCATACATAAACGCGTTGATGCATTTTGATCCATAATGGACGCTTCTTGAACAAAAGGAATTTGGCAAAGCAAATATGATTACCTAAACATATAAGTAACTTATTTAATATTAAATACGTTTATATATAATCCTGATTTAGATTTCAACATTATTTAATGAATTACAATGTTGTTAAGTGCATACCTTCAAAACATTATTAGCCAAAAATACAAAAGTTTAATTATTAAAAATATGTTATTACTAATACGAAGAGATTTTAAAGGTAAAACAAGTTTTTTTCTTTTTTTTACTCTATCCATGCCTCATAGACTATTGATCTGTCCGAGGAACTTATTCAGACAGGTTAAGGAAGTGAACCAGTACAGCAGAAGGTGATTATTACTGAAAAATAGTTCCAGTCTAGGCCGTATTCCAACCAGCGATATCTCTAACCCAAGCTCAGTCCTGACGCCTTAGACCGCTCGGCCACCGGCTCACCCATTTAAATTTTAAATTTAAAGATTTCCTATTTAAAATTCCACCGAGCAACCCAGGAATAACTTAATTCGGTTTAACGCACATTATGAGACATCTTACCAAGCTACACTATGATGTTTGTAGCTAAACAGTTGATATTGTCTTTTTGTATGGCCTTAATTATATAGCATTGATCCACCTTGAGTAGATATATCAACAAATCAGGCATTGGGTACGTATAAAACAAGTTATTAGGGGGGAGGGGGCACTTTAACATGATACGATTGTCGTAAACATATGACGCTATGAAAGGGTAAGAATGTTATGGTGGCAAAATAAAGTACATAAATAATAAAAACTCCAAGACCAATCAGACTTTAGCATTACAATTCAATACATTTTAAAGCTACAAAAATTGTTAATCCACCTTTTGGGTTGTTTTTATTTTGAAATGTTCTGTGATGTGTGTGGTGGGAGGGTGGGTCAATACCACTGTACGTGTATGGGTGGGCGGGTGGGTCAATACCACTGTAAGTGTATGGGTGGGTCAATACCACTGTACGTGTATGGGTGGGAGGGTAGGTCAATACCACTGTACGTGTATGGGTGGGAGGGTGGGTCAATACCACTGTACGTGTATGGGTGGGAGGGTGGGTCAATACCACTGTACATGTATGGGTGGGAGGGTGGGTCAATGCCACTGTACGTGTATGGGTGGGAGGGTAGGTCAATACCACTGTACGTGTATGGGAGGGCGGATAGATCAATACCATTGTACGTTTATGGGTGGGAGGGTAGGTCAATACCACTGTACGTGTATGGGTGGGAGGGTAGGTCAATACCATTGTACGTTTGTACGTATATGGGTGGGACGGTAGGTCAATACCACTGTACGTGTATGGGTGGGAGGGTAGGTCAATACCACTGTAGGTGTATGGGTGGGAGGGTGGGTCAATACCACTGTACGTGTATGGGTGGGAGGGTAGGTCAATACCACTGTAGGTGTATGGGTGGGAGGGTAGGTCAATACCACTGTACGTGTATGGGTGGGAGGGTAGGTCAATACCACTGTATGTGTATGGGTGGGATGGTGGGTCAATACCACTGTACGTGTATGGGTGGGAGGGTAGGTCAATACCACTGTACGTGTATGGGTGGGAGGGTAGGTCAATACCATTGTACGTGTATGGGTGGGACGGTAGGTCAATACCACTGTACGTGTATGGGTGGGAGGGTGGTTCAATACCACTGTACGTGTATGGGTGGGAGGGTGGGTCAATACCACTGTACGTGTATGGGTGGGAGTTGGATCAATACCACTGTATGTGTATGGGTGGGAGGTTGGGTCAATACCACTGTACGTGTATGGGTGGGAGGGTGAGTCAATACCACTGAACGTGTATGAGTGGGAGGGTGGGTCAATACAACTGTACGTGTATGGGTGAGTGGTTAATGAAATTCTAAATGGGAAAAGTTATTTATAAATTAATTTAATAATTCTGGCTGTAAAAAATATCGATGCAGGTTTTTAATGAAAGATAAGTCGGAGTGGGAATGATAAAGTTTTAATGGGGAAATCGGCAGCTGTCATTGGTCTAGAGAAGTGATGAGTAGAGCTTAACTAAGTTTTCGAGGCTCTCTCGAGTTATACATAAGCCCAGTGATTATAAAACTTTATCACATCGGAAATGTCTCCATAACTGTTGTAAAATACTGTTTATGCATTTTACTTGAAAAACATTAATTTTTTTTATTAATATTATTTTTAATAACAGGTTCTATACGTATATGACAGTATAATAAATAACGTGAAAATAAAACGTTATATGCTATGGTTTAATACATGAAAATTATTTCAAAACCTTTTTAAAATTAAGTATCTCTGCACATGAACATTGCTGTTTTACAAAATTGTGTTGAGTTAGTGGTTTATTAATCAAAATAACTATCTGTTATCAGAATAAATAATTAACAAATTGAATAATTTAAAGGATGTCTTATTTTACCAAGTAACGTTAAGGCTAAGAAGCCCTCTACAACACAACCTGGTGATCAACGGCTTAAATAATTACTTTCTAACAAGAAACAGTAATCAAACAGATGGGCTGCGAGCAAGGACAGTATCTCTCACTGGTCACCTATCCAGGGAACAGCCGCTCGATGTTGCTTGACGCCGTTATCTTAAGTCTGCAGAGGCTGTCAGCCATGTTGGTTATAATCCCACAAGAACAATCTTATTTTCGAGACTGACAATGATAACGCGTATCCAAATAAAAGAGTTATTTCTAAACATATATTTTAAAAACAAATTGCATTTGATTAAGAATGAAATCACGCATTGGAATTGCTTTGCAAATTGCTAATTAGTTAAAAAATATAAAACGTTTTAGTTTGAAGTTTTTATTTTCACCTATTTTACAAAACTAGGCATATGTATTCAAAATATCAAAAGAAACCCCAATATGCAATATGATAAGGTTTAAAATGACACCTCTTACACAACTTTGGGTCAATAAATAACGATAAAATATGTATTCGCAAATAACATTGTTCTTATAGGACCAAAACCAACATGGCCGACAGCCTCTGCAGACTCCTAAAGTAATGTCGGAATTCTCCGGGCTAGGCCAAAGGATACTATGATAATCACTACAGTTATAACGTATAAACAATTACTTATTTGGTCTATTCATGTAAGCTCTTCTGGTCTGAGGATGATGGCGTAGTTAACCAATAATGATGACCAGTATATTAGTACTTTTCTGTTTAAATTTATTTTTCATTGACATTTACTTGCTTAAGAAAATTATTAAAATTTCTCATTAAAATAAAATATAAGATATATAAGTAAAGAATGTTGTAGAACCCTTTTTTCTTTTAGTTGATATTACATAAACAGCTGTCACTGAAAGGTAATTGGGAGCGAGTCTAACGGGGTGTTGTGATCAGTTAGACGTCAGACAATTAAAACTTTCACAACTTTCCCTCCATATTAAAGTTGTCTTGTCTTATATGGCCTTGATGTTTTAATTGAATATTTTGTAAACATGTTCATATATGTGGCAATAACGTAGCGTTATTGCATTTATTTAACATATTAATTATTGAAGTGTACATAATTTAAATGCATTAAGTATAACATTGAAATACCAACTTCACTTGAAATGGCATGAACTAGCATTTTTGTGATAAAAAATTTAAAATTTCATTAAAACTAGCATTAACCCTAGTTTTCACTTATTTAGACTTATAATTTTGCTTTTATTTTCTTGCGTGTGAGTGATGACTTTCGTCAGCTGAAGACACCCAAAGGGTGTAAGAACAAAATTTTTACATTTTTTTTTAATAACTCATTCACATTTCATACGATATGATACTAAACCCTAAATTTAAATTGTTAGTTCCACTAATACAGTTTTTTTAACGTTTAGTTGTCATAATAAAAATCATCCAACAACTAACCCTCATATATTGTGCCATTAAATTATATATTACTCATTGCATTAGTATATATTTATAAAAGTAGGTTTTCAGACAGACAAAAACAAAGTAAAGCACAATATACAGTATAATAGCTATTATCTTTCTTATATTATTTATAGTTTATTCAAGGGTACTTAAGATTTTAGTGTACCCTTAATAATTAATTAGTTAAAGTGAAATTCTAAATGATGATTAAAATTTAGAGATTGTCTAAATTTTTGATGAAAATTGGTTTAATCTGCTTTAATACACTTAATATAAATTTAATCTAAGGATGATAAATAAAAATATTTACTGAAAACATGTACAAAATTAAATACAGCAACAATTATTAGTAAAATACCTAAAGCTGTGACGTGGGTCACTAGTACATCATTAGGAATAATTAAACAATAACTATATACATTAAAACAACTGCCACTTCTACTGTTTCCAGGTAAACCTTCTAATTCTTTCAGTTGAAAGTGTGCTTTAGTAAAATATTTAAGATGGGGATCACGCTCAACGCACTGCGGTATTCTTTTGGGACCCCAAAGTACATCTTACAGTGGTTTTAACCTTCTTTACGAGAGACCTTGCCGTCAAAAATACGTCCTAGCTTTTATATAAAGTGTCACTCATGTATTGTTTCCATCTGTGTACATAAATACTACAACAAGAAGAGGATACACTTATAAGTAGTAATGAACAACACGACTGACAAAAGGATTGGGGTTTTTAAAAACACTACTATTATACCTAATACCTTTCACAAAATGGACCCCAGCATCCACCAGTCTATTTATCTGCTGCGATATTGCCTCTTGCACTACTTTTTATTTTCCTACGTCACTTCTTGCTCCAAGGATATCAACAATGTTTTAAGGGTGTTCGTCCGGGCGCCCAGTTTAGCGCTCTAAGGAACGTTGTTCTAGATTTGATCGTAACTGCCGCTGCGAGTGATAACGATCCGAACTCACTAACGAACTAGTAACGTATTCCCCTCCCCTTTCTCCCCCTCATAGTCCCCACCTGCCCGCCCCTCAAATTCGATAATTGGGCATAGCTCCTACATTTAAAGTAAACTTTATTAATTAATTTTATGTATATATTATTAATCTACTCTTTTAGCCAACGATGACTGTAAACATTCACACTAAAAATTTTAACGAATATCATTTGTAGAAAAATAATTGGTGTCACTTTAAAACATTACTTTTTTGTATTTACTATATACTAAATTGATTAGTAACTTTTGACCACAATATTCTTAAAATGTTAACGAATTATATCACATGGTTTGTTCATGAGTTGTGCACCAAAAAGGCCATATTGGTAACTTTGGGCAGTCTTATCTTCATAAAGACATTTTTTAGATTTTTTTCCCGTAACATATTTATTACTTAGATGAAAACTAACAATTTTATTCAAAATATTTTCAAAAATAATGTTCGATCGAACACTCTTAAGAGAGGACTTTAGCTGAACACTCACACACACTTGACTATACTCACACCCTCGAAATTTAAATGACAGAACAATATATTTATAATTTTGTTTTGCTATCAGAAGCACTTACCAGCTGACAGCTGGGATAATATGGCACAAGTGAGAGTTTAGCTACTGAATTCGTCGTTCACTTAGTACCACCTCTCGTTAAGGACAGAACAGCTCAAGGATTACTGCATTCGCGTACAATATAATGATCCATTCACTCCTTATATCCTTATTTATTCATTTATGTGGTAAAACCCTTGTGAAGGAAAATTAATTCTTTTTTCTGTATTTCTGTACCGTTGTTTCAATATCCAATTAAAAGTTTTCTTTTTTCATCAAACCATTTGAGCCTATACTGCTTCAGTTTCTCTAGTTCTGGTTGAACTTTCATTGTGTGTATTTTATATTTTAATCTGTCTCTGTCCAGGATTTCTTCTTGTTTTATAGTTGCTTATTGAAGGTCTTTTTGTGTTTGTATTGCTCAGTTTTATGTGATTTTTAGAGTTGTTGCTATGTTGTGTATCTGTATCGTCAGTCGTGTTGCTGGTAGTCTTTGTTTTTGAACGTAGAATTTTGCCCTTATTTTCCTTATGTCTTAGTGATTTCGATTGTGTTTTTCTTTTGCAGCCTCTATTTTTTCTCTGTTTTTTCAAGCCTAGTATTTTTCAAATGATTTTTTTTTCTTTTGTCCTTATAACTGTCCTTTTATGATTACTGTTAGAGTTTCATTTGTGTATAGTGCCATCGGTTCGATTACTGTCTTTTAGTGTCGGATTTTTGTATTGAATGATTTGATTTCTTGTTGTAGATGTTCTATATCAATATTTTAGTTTATGAAAGAAAAAATAATAAATTGTATCACAATCACTTTTTCATTCCTTAATGAAAGGTCCGTTGAATAGTAAACGTGATTTATCGTTTCAATCAACATAATTTTTTATTCATTAGTTCATATATTGTAATGATTCACACTGTGTTACGGTATATTGTTTGTTTAAACGTAACGCATTTTACAACATACACAGTGAAAATTATGTACAGACAACAGATTCTGGGCGCAAAAAAATCAAACTCACGCTAAAATGTATAGTATTACATAGATTCTTAGATATGAAACGCCAACAAACCTTTGTGCATATTTTAAGGCAAACGAACGATTGTATGACTATAGAATGAGTGTGGATGACCTGTGTAGTCTGGTTACTGACTGTGTTCGATTGATCCTCAGGAAGGGCCATTATTAATAGCCAAATATCCAGGGTAATTAAGGGATCTACAACTTTACGAGGAATCCAAACCACATAGTGATGGACTCATTTTCTGCTAATTGACAAGACTGATACTCAACAACAAAACATCCGGACACTGTTTACCACTCAACATTGGCACTCCAGACTTCTCTATCATTTTAACTCTAAATATTTCGAAAGATATAAACATCTTATTGATTGTAAACGCACAATTTTTATTTTTCGACCTACGTTGGTAGCTTTTGGCGAATATGAAAGATGAATGAGTGTGATGAGTGTAGATGACGAATGTTACAATGATGTTACCTACTGAGGTAGACTGTTCCTTAGTAAGAACACAATAGCCAGGGAAAATTATGTGCTGTTTCCTTGGTTTTTCTGTTACTTAATACAATAAATTATGTTATGTGTCTTAAACTATTATAGAAGTTTCGGTCTCATAACGTTACTATATGGATGTGGTTACAATTATAGTGATTATAGTTTTGGTAACAGCTTCTTTAACGTGTAGGAATTTGCTATCAAGCGTTGTTTGAGCTTATACAACTGCGGTAGAAAGCTGGCCACATGACATATTTTATACATTTAGAATACTAACTAAAAACCTGTGTTTTTCTCTCATATTTAGAACTTTTTTAATCAGTTTTTGAAATTACAAAGCCAGTGACCTTGAACGGAGGGTTTCGGCGTTACCACAAGATAACATCGTCAAACAGTATCTATCGTGGCTGTTCCTTGGATGTGTGGCCAGTGAGGGGTCCTACTTTTCACCCAGCCCACCTGCCCGGTCAAATACAAAATTCTTGAACGTTGAGCTTAAACCTTTTCCTTTATATAAAATTTGATGTATTTTATCTTATCAATTAAATAGTAGCTTTGGCTTCAGTTTCATCAGATGCATTTATTATGAGGAAAGTGTCGGAAAGTTTTAATAGTGTGGTTCTCACTACGTAATTACGCTGGCAACACACTCCTCATTCACACGCAATGGAACAGACCTGTGTATAAGCCATCATGGTAGTCTGAAAATATCAGCTTCATGGAAATCATTTAGAACATACAATCATTTAAAATGTACAGTAAAGATACTATTATGAATATTCTGAATATTAATATAATATCCATTTATGAGTGAATTCTGGATTGTTATTGTATTAAATTGCTTAATAAACCCAGATGAAATACAGGCTTTTTAAACTAAGACTGAAGAAGAGAGGTCATGGTAGACCTTTAAAGGCAACTATCATATATCTTTGGTTCTACCCTTTTTCTATAATTTATTTTTAATAACAATTATTATTAAATCTATAAAATGTAGTGTTTTTTATTAAATCCTTTGTTATTCAATTTGTTGGTTTTGCTTTTGATATATATTTAATGATAATATTTGTCGGCACATGTAGCGCAGTTCTGTAACCAAGCTACTTGGGGACAAAGTTGTAGATATTGTAGCAATATGATCTATGATCAGTCCTCTTAATACCGACATGGCGTCCCCTCAGTGGATCCTGTTGGTGGACACACTTGAAAAGTCTGGTGAGTCCGTGCTGGATGATAGTCAGAGCCTGGATGTTGTGTAAGGAAGAGAACTGTGCATATGACTTGTCAGTTAGCTTAAAATCAGACCAATACTATGTGATTCGGATCCGACGTAAAGCTGTAGGTTCTTTCGTTTCCGTGGCTATCGGGCTATTAATAAATAGCTCAATCTAAGAAAGAGTCGACTTTAGTAAGTAACAAAGACTAAACTTGTTAATCACACTCATTCGCTCCCACATTCGCCCACATCTCTACAATCGGCATCTTACTGACGAATAATGAATTACTATTAATTAATAATGAATAACACATAAACTAACACAATCAATAAATAACGAAGTAAACATCCCAATAAGAACAACTGTCATAATTAATTACTGTTGCAACATAACAACATATTTATTTGCTAATTATGAGAGTGAAACTACTTACATATTTATAATATTACAATACTTGCGATTCCAAAAAAAAAAAGAAAAAAAAGAAATCTAATTATACATGTTACTGATTTACTTAAATTGAGCAATAATATTATTTTAATATTGACAATATTATTATTTGAAAACTTTAAGTAAGAGAAGCATATTTACTTTAACTTTACAAAAATAATAAAACATGACAGGAAATACAGTTCTCTACTAACACCCCATTTGATTTACAAACCCCTGTAACTCAGCAGTTTGTCTTATCTCTTGCGTTGTACGTTGAAGCACTTAACAATGAACCAAGTCTCCACAGACTTTGGGTGGGTTAATGTCGTTTGTTGTTATAAAATGGCTTTACACTCACATTAACACAGACACTCGGCGCCAGACTACTATGTTAAAGTCTTACACGGTGGCTCTTACGTTCATAGACGGTATACAACCACATAGGGATGTGTTTTGTTTTTTTGGATATATTTATGGTGGAATGACAATAGAGAAATGAAAGTGCTTTTCTTCCTAAAACTGTTTTAATCAAATAATTAGGAGGTATTTGAAATGTTAAACTTTTACTTAAATTTGTTGAAAGAGTACTCAATTTAGATATTAATTGTATGGTATTACTTCTGGTATAAGACAAAACTTCGGTACCCAGCACCAACAAAAATCTCTTATTTATTTGGGACTCCCGTAGATTCTTAATATATTATCATACATTACTTCAAAATAACTGAAAAAATGTTAGTAAAAACACTACAATAATCTTTTTCAAAAACTAATCTAAAATTATATACACACACACACACACACACACTAGTGTCAAGTTTCGTACGACACTGCGTCGAGTCTCACATATCCAGGCAAATAACTACTATAATCAATAACATTACCAATAATAACAACTAATGGGCCTCTGCCTGAAATGCGTAAATGCATTTCCACTTCTGTATAAATAAAAACACACACACACACACACACACACACACACACACACACACACACACACACACACACACACACACACACACACACACACACACACACACACACACACACACACACACACACACAACACACACACAACACACACACACACACACACACACACACACACACACACACACACACACACACACACACACACACACACACACAACACACACACAACACACACACACACACACACACACACACACACACACACACACACACACACACACACACACACACACACACACACACACACACACACACACACACACACACACACACACACACACACACACACACACACACACACACACACACACACACACACACATGTTAGATACGGCAGGTAAAATATTGGAGCGCATAATTCATCAAAGGATAGAAGCTGTGGTCGATCCACTTCTAGCAGACAACCAATATGGATTCCGGAAAGGACGAGCAACACTTGATGCAATCAACTTGGTCGTCAATACAGCCAAGGAGGCAATTGCCGTAAAAAGATGGAAAGGTGGTACGAAAAAGTATTGTTTGGTGGCTGCTTTGGACATCAAGAATGCTTTTAACTCCGCCAACTGGGACTGCATTATGCGAGCTCTCGAAGACATAAAAGTACCAGAATACCTGCTTCGCATGGTAGCAAGCTACTTTTCGAATAGGGTGCTACAGTATGACACAAAAAATGGCCCGAAAGAGTACGATATCACTGGAGGAGTACCACAAGGTTCAGTTCTTGAACCACTTCTATGGAACATCATGTACGATGGACTCCTGAGAATCACGTTGCCATCAGAGGTCAAGTTAGTTGCATATGCCGATGATGTAGCTGTTGTGATAGTGGCGAAAAATCTGCAGGAGATAAACCTGGCCTTCGATATCACATTTAGTCAGATTAACCAATGGATGGAGATGATGAACTTGGAGCTAGCCAAGCACAAGACTGAAGCTGTGCTCATTACCAGCAGACAGGCGGTAGAAACAATCAAGTTCGAGGTCGGAGAACAAGAGATCACATCACAACCATTTATCCGATACTTAGGAGTGATGCTTGATGCTCGACTTAATTTCAAACAGCAGGTCGACTATGTCAGTACCAAGGCGTCAGTAGTGAGAGCGAGCTTATCACGACTGATGCCTAACGTCGGAAGACCAAAGCAGAGCAGAAGGCTGCTGTTGTCATTGGTAGTCACATCGGTGCTCACATACGGAATATCCATTTGGGCCGACGCACTAGACACGCAGGAATCATGGAGAAAGGCGGGCCCAGTTTATCGACAGAGTGCTCTGAGAGTAGCCAGCGCTTTCCGCACAATATCTGAGGAAGCAGTCTGTGTCATTTCTGGAATTCTCCCACTTAAAATCCTAGGCGAAGAACGACGGGCTCTGTACCATCGAAAGAGGACGACCTCACTAAGTCCTGATAAACTGAGAACTGAAAAGCGACAATATAGTATAGCACGATGGCAGCACCAATGGGATGCTGCAGAGAGAGGCAGGTGGACGTAATGTCTTATACCAAAGATAGTCGGCTGGCTGAACCGAAATCATGGAGAGGTCAATTACTATCTCACACAGATGTTGTCGGGACACGGCTGCTTCCGAGCTTATCTTCACCGCTTCAAGCATGATGATTCCCCGGAGTGTCCGTCCTGTCCAGGAGTCGCTGAGGATGTAGAGCATGTGTTTTTTGAGTGTCCTCGTTTCAGCCAAGAACGTGAAAAGTTAGAAATGATCCTCACCAAGAGAATCAAACCAGAGACAATAGTAGAAAAAATTATATCAAGTGAAACTGCCTGGAATGCAACAAGTGCATTCGCTGCGGAAGTACTTGCAGAGTTGCGTTCCATAGAAAGAAGAAGAGCAAAAGCTAGAACTTAGAAGGAAGGTAGAAACAACACCTTAGTCACCCGAAGGACTAGCGATAGCTAATTCTACCCCCACGATGTAATGCCTAGACGGCGGTTTCCGTGGGGGATTAGAGGCCAGAAGACAGGAGGGGTTTTAGTGAGTATGGGCGCTAGTGTCAAGTTTCGTACGACGCTGCGTCGAGTCTCACATATCCAGGCAAATAACTACTATAATCAATAACTTTACCAATAATAACAACTATGGGCCTCTGCCTGGAATGCGTAAATGCATTTCCACTTCTGTATAAATAATAAAAAAAACACACACACACACACACACACACACACACACACACACACACATATATATATATATATATATATATATATATATATATATATATATATATATATATATATATATAATACAGCTTATTAATTAAATGCAAATAACTTTCCTTACAAGCAAGTTTAGACTTATAAGTTATGTACAACCTCTCTTTTTATTGGTTAATAATTGTTATGAGAAAATGTAATTTTTCAAAGTAAATGCTAGTTAATAAATTTTAATCAATCAACGATTTTACACATAAAATAAAAACAGTCATTATTACATTTTATTTAAATATATTTTTTTTAGATCACCAACTGTAAATGTACAAAATTAACTTCTTATCATACTCATTCAATGAAACTTTTGAATGAGTTGAAAATTAGAATTACTTATAACTCCTTTTAAGTACAATACACCTCAAGGCATATAATTATATTATTTTATTATGAATACAACACTTGTAAAACTGTGGTTTTTAAACATTTGGTAAGTTTATCCTAAATGTGTACAAATAATTATTGCTGCTTGAATCCGAAGAAGTTTTTATGCATTCATTCTGAAGTTTTTATTAAGTTTAATACTTATCTTATAGATGAGTAAAATATAATTTTATTTTCCTGCAACACCTTAAATTGTATAATATCTTGTCGGTTTTTTAATATGAAATTATAAATTCTTTTCAGTAAATATTGGATCACAGGCGTATGTTTTGTAGGTTTCAGCTGTTATAAAGGTATTTCACGACCGTTATCATGACTCCTAAGGTAGGAATTCGTTCTTTCAGAAAATATTTGATAACATAGATGTAAAATATACTTTAAGCAAATCACAGAGTATATTAAATAACAAACATTAAATTTTAAATATGGATTAAACTTACATGTTTGGCAACTCCATGTTAAACATAAAAAACCTGTATAGGCTACATATTACACTCGTTAAATAAAAGGACTTTTGCTATTAGTTCAACATATTTTTCTGTCAAAACTTTCAAACAAATAACATGATCTATTGTCAAGAAAATATTGTTTACAAAAATCTAAAGATTCATTCTGTACTAGTTAAGTTTTAATAATAACGGGAATTATGAATAACTCGAGAGAGCCTCGACAACTTAGTTAAGCTCTACTCATCACTTCTCTAGACCAATGACAGCTGCCGATTTCCCCATTAAAACTTTATCATTCCCACTCCGACTTATCTTCAATTTAAAATTCTGACATTTTAATAAGGTGAATATTTAATTTAAGGTATTGCGTAAATAACATCATACAGTGACAAATTTTGATAATTTTAAAAAAATTTTTATACAGGTACATCTTAAGGGCACGTGCATTTACAATTATATTTCAACAGTTTCCATTTCAGCCAACTCTACCTAAAATACAGGTTTACTGACCGTTACAAAGATTTGAATAAAAGTAGCGTAGTTGAACACCAGCTTCATTCCTTTATTAACCCCTCTGGTCTGATGATGGTAAACGTGGTTTACAAATGTGTTCAAGATGGGTTGGCACCAACGAACTGTGTTAATTTAAGTATACAGTCATTTTACAACAACAAACAACATAAACCTACCCACTGTTAGGGGGACACTTTGTACATTTGTACTACTCTGGATGGCGACAAAACGGGCGTGCCTAAAGAACTGTACAAATGTATTGAGGAGAGGGTTGGCACCGAGTTTATGTGTTAATCTGAGTATAAAAGTTTATAACAACAAACAACGTAAATCCCTTCACTGTCGGAGATGCTATGTACATTTTTACTACTTCAGACAGCGACCTAACAAGTGAGCCCCAGGAACTGTATAAATGTATTGAGGATGGGGTTGGCGCTGAGTGTCTCTGATAATATTAGTGTATAGTTAGTTTATAACAACAAACAATATAAACAGTCCCACGGTCTGGAAACATTTTGTTCATATTTATTTCTGCAGTCAACGACAAAACAAGTAACCCCCAGGGACTGTATAAATGTATCGAGGATGGTGTTTGCATCGATTTTCTGTGAGGTGTAAAGTTAGTTTATAACAACAAACAACGTAAATAATAAACAATAGTTTATAACAGATTGGTCGGTAGCGTAGTTGGTTCAATCCCAGCTTCATGTGCTAAAGGTTCTCAGTTCGATCCCAATCAAAGTCAATACATTTTGAGAAGGATCAGCTGATAACCACCGGCTGTTAATTTGTCATTGGGCTATTAATTAATGACACTTTCTAAGGAATAGTCGGCCTTAGTTTGTAACAATGACTACATTCGCTCATCTACACTCATTACACTCATTCGAAATCCATATTCGCCCATATCTTGACGATCGGCGTCTTATGAATAAATAAATAAAAATAAATAAATAAATAAATAAATAAAATAAAAATAAACCAACCCACTCTCTGGAGACATTTTGTACAAATTTATTTCTGCAGTTAACGAAAAACAAGTAAACCCCAGGGACTGTATAAATGTATCGAGGTTGGCACCGATTGTCTGTTTTAATCTGAGTGTATAGTCAGTTTATAACAACTAACAGCATAAACCACTCTTCAGACTAAGTTGACTGTTTACCGTTTTCAATCATCTAAATGCACGAATTAAATATAATATAAGTTTCTAATTGTAGTTTTTACTGCTATTAATATCTACATAGATTAATCTTATATCCAGTATTTTAAAAGTACTATGTACAGTATTTGTTTTTTTCTTAGTTTAGTACTTCATTTACTTCATTATCTAACGTTTACATGAATCATAGAGCAGTTATTTGAACATTATTTTCTTTTAGCTTTTATAATATAAATGTGTTATTTATGTGTCTTTAAACTTAACAACTAAAGTTACCCAACTGTTTAAAATTAGTTATTTAATAACAGTCAAAAAGTTCAATAATCTGAATATTTTTAAAAAATTAGCATCGGTATTAATTGATTATGTTTCTTGAGAAAGGATTTGGAAATGATTTATATAGCAAATTATGAGTAACATATCTCATATACTTATAAATGTAATGGATCTCATCACGAGGCATAATTTAAGTATAAGAATATTGTTATTATTAAAACAGTTGGCTAGTTCATAATAAGAATATATACTTCCCTGTTTTATTATATTTTATGTATGTATTTTATATGCATGCGTAAAAGCTTAACCCTTTGAGTGCCAAGATTTCTTTTTGAGTATCAAAAACTACCAGAATTTTTTTAGTCGGTATACTAGACCTTTTTTATTGAATTTGTATTAAAAAAACAAAATACAATTCGGTTGTATATTATTTATAAACATAATATAACTACATTTTTTTTCTTGTGGTCCAAAAAACTAATAAAATTCCCATTGTATGTAAACAATGATACAGGAAACAGTTTTGACAAAGTACGACTACACAGTTTAGTTATTACACAGAAAATGGTGGAGAAATGGGAACGGTTAACTGGAATGTTCAGCATATATATGGCAAATTAAGGCTTTAACATTCCAGTCACATTGGTGATACAGTAGCTTGAAGTTGTGGAGACTGTTGTGTTTGTTTTCCAAGTATACTGACGTCTTTCTCACACGAAAATGCCCTACTCATTTATAGCACAAGACCCACATTACGTTTTAGAACCAAAATAGTTAGTTAAAATCTAAATCTAAACAAAATTATATTTCATATAAAATTCAAATATTTTATACCAATAAATTAATCAAAAGCAATAATTATAAAAACTATAATTACTACCTACCAACTATCAATATTACAGTTTGTTAATTTTTCAAAACAAATATATATTGAACTAAGAATATTTTACAATTTTATGCACTAAACAAATTTAAATATCTAATACTGTACCATCAAATTAAAAAAGGAAAAAAACATAAATATGACAAATTACCTTTATGATATACAGTGCTTTGTAATACTCTATGAATGTAACAGTTCATGCTCAAATCATGAATAAATGAACTGCAGATTTATGTATAAACAACTGACACCTTGCAACAATTGTATGTTAATGACTATATTTCAACATATTTCAATGTATTATTATTTTTGAAATGGATTAAATTTACTGTAACTGTTTGTAAATGTATAATATACTATTTATTAATACTGAAAAACTAATATCTTGTATAAAGTAAGAATAATATTGGCCTCTTGCAATCCTAAAGGTTAGCACATCTGTTCCAATGCAGAGGGTCACGGGTTTAAATCCTGGGAGGTCCCCTTAAATTTGCCATAATGGTTTGGACCATCGTTCCTCAATAAAGTATGAATATAATGTTAAAAATGCCACTGGTTTAAACTATAAAATACAAAAATTGATACAAGCTATAAGCAAGTAGGGAGTAGATATATATGAAACAATACAAAAGGCTCAGTGGTCGAAAGTGGTTAATGCCATCGTATACCGACATTAGTCAGAAGAGGAATCATTTACGATATAATCATATCGTAAACAATGTCAGCACCTTTAAAACTGCTTATATATTAGTATAAATTCCTCAATTACCGAGTTAATAACCAAGTGAGGTTTGATTATTTACAATGTAGATGCTGTCCAGGATATTACATTTACAATGGGATGAAGGAAGAAAATATCATTGTTGACAAAATTAAAATCGCTATTACTCGAAATAATGAGCGTTGAATAGGTCGGAATAGCTTTGGTTTGAATCTAGCCTATATTAGAAAGATTTTCAGTAATATTCACCTTTTTCTGTACTGGTCCGCCGCCTTACTCTGCCTGAATAAATGCCTCGCACAGATCAATAGTCTATGAGGAATGGGCTGAGTAACTTAAGAAGAAGATGAATGAAATGAAAATGTTCTTTTTATATACAAATGGCGAGGTTATAACTACATAGTCCTCTCTAAAACCTAACCATTATTACAAGTTACATATTATTATAAATTTACAAATTATTAACTATCTGGAATTACTTCATTGTTTAAATGAGTGTATAAAAGTAGGCAAATTAGATAAACCCACTTACATCCCACAACTACACGTACATTAGTTTTACCCACCCATCCACCCATACACGTACAGTGGTTTAGTCCCACCCACCCATACACGTAGAGTAGTTTTGTCCCACCCACCCATACACGTACAGTAGTTTGACCCACCCACCCACCCATTCACGTACAGTGGTTTTGTCCCACCCACCCATACACGTACAGTAGTTTTGTCCCATACACCCACCCATACACGTACAGTGGTTTTGTCCCACCCACCCACCCATACACGTACAGTAGTTTTGTCCCACCCAACCACCCATAAACATACATTGGTTTTGTCCCACCCATACACATACAGTAGTTTTGTCCCACCCACCCACCCATATACGTACAGTAGTTTTGACCCACCCATACACGTACAGTAGTTTTGTCCCACTCACCCACCCAGACATGTACAGTGGTTTTGTCCCACCCACCCACACATACACGTACAGTGGTTTTGTCCTGCCCACCTATACACGTACAGTGGTTTTGGATAATAGCTGGACACATATTTGTTTAGTTATTATTATAAATATTCTATTGAGTTAGTTTTATTTATATTTGTCTGTGTCACAAAAGATGGTTGAATTCAGTTTTTTCCATAAATACCATGGATATCTTCATACTGTTATTAATTTCTACTACTAACAATAACCAGACGATTAATTAAGATATCGCAATAAATACAATTTTCCATTTATCCAGTTATCATTCTCAGTACTTTTCATATAAAAGTTGAAGAATACAACAAAAGTAATATAATCTAATCGTGGGGGACAATGAACAAAGTAACAATGGCCCTCAATAATATTACTTTGTTTAGTTAATAATTTAAAATTGTTCGTCACATTTATAACTTGTTCGTTGGAAAAGAATATGTGGAGCAAAAGGGATGTTAATAAATAGCCACATCCGAAGAATGTCAAATTACATAAAAAAAACTAGGTGAAGTAATGTTACAGGTAAGGAAGAAGGGACGTACAGATGTATTGCTATTATTTTCGAGGATCTGTAAATGGGAAATATATTCTCCTGTATAATGAACTGGTTTTTGCCACGTTGTTTTGCTCCTTTTTATTTTCCAATCCATATTTTACCTAATAATATGGCTGTTAACTGTTGTCTGCCATAATGTGAATGATAAACAATAATAAAAACGGAACTTTAACGCAAAATAAATGCTCTTAGCTTCCACACATTATATAAACACGTATATTCCTTGAAAACATAAAATTTATTTTATGCTCCTTGTAATGAATCTTATACGGAATACTTGTCTATTAACAAACAATATTCCATTAAGTTAAGCTATATGTATGATTTTTTTAGTCGAAATTTAAAAATTTTGCGTAGCTTTCAATTAATTAGATTTTGTAACACCAATATTCTAACAGGAAAAATATTATTTTTAAATGCACAGAAAACTAACGTAATTTAAAAATTATTAAAATAGTTTTTTCTTTACTCTTCAGTGCAATAATATAATATAAAATATTAATTAGTGTTTTAATATCTTTTATTAAGATGTTAAAGGAATATTTCTAAAAAAAATTTCAATGCACCTAAACACACAAAATAATACATTTTATTGCTAGTTGTGCAACAATATTTCCACTATTTATATTATGGTTACTCCCTCGTATGAACTAACAACAGTTGGCAGCCATGTTAGTTCATATCATACGGCCATCTGACAGCTGGTCAGAGTCTGTATACGCTTCAGTTACTGGACATGCTCTGTGGTTTGTATCCCCACTACATAGCGTTCTAATTGTATTGTTTTTTTTATGGTTTTTATATAATGAAAATTTATTTAATTTTATTTAAATATATAACAGCTTTGGCCCATTATTTGTGCGTTATGAGTATTAATTACAATACCGAACCATTCTGTACCAATCATTTCAAGGTTATTCAAAATTATAAAATTATCTGTGCAATACAATATTAAAATCGAAAAAAAATGTAAACCCTACACAAGTGTTAACTAAGCTTTAAATAATTAAATGACTGTATAGCAAAGTTAAATTGAAAACAAACATTTTATGAAATGTATGGATTAAAAACTAACAAGTTTCTTGAATTTCAATAATTCCTTATAAAGGAGGAGGATAGTTATATACAAACTCAGTTTATTAACCATTTTCTAACCAATCACAAACTCTCTTTTGAATCAGTTCATGGTGAGAAATAATGATACTTCATTTGCCTACAGAGTTGTAAATAATTTAAAAAATTCTCATATATTTTAAAAATTATTTATTTATTACAGAAACAAATAATTTTATTGGAATGTATGAGAATTGTTAAAATTATTTACAATTTAAAATCTTCCAATAAAGAACTCAAAGAAGAAATACCTATAGAGTATTAACTTATCGTTATTAATTCTATTAAAAATTTTTTTGTTAAGTATTTTTAACTATAATACAATTACGAAAACTAACAAGTCGTATTACCTCAACGGCCCGTTAAAAATAAAACTCTTATTTAAAATGTACAATAATATATTGATATTAAACTTAGTTATTTCTGGAAGGACCTTACCGTTAAATCTGTTTTTGTCTGAAACTTATAAAGTCCTCAAAACAACTTCCAATTGCAAACTTAACATTGGTTCTACATAAATGCAATATTCTATCAAATATATTGCATAATTTGAATGATTATTTTTTTTAATTCTATGTATAAAACATCACTGTACATGTTTTTTTTAATGTACCTTTATGGATATACAAAATGTAAATTATTTATTTCAACATCTTACTCTTTAATATTAAATATACTTAAAGTAAACCACTAATTTTTTAGATTGCCCCAAAAGGGGGATATTTTATTAAAAAACAAAAAAAGCATGTTGGAAAAAATATTCGTAATTTTTATAATCACGCTAACTAAACTGCACGTATATTGTCTTGTATCAGTTCCCTCCCAGTCGTCAGGCACTTTAGTATGCAACGGCGTTGAGCCGTGATTTAGGTACAGACACGTATTGAGTGAGTTGCCTCACAACTAGTGAAGGCGTTTCTGTGTGGGGCATACATACAATATAGTGACGGTTGGTCTTTATATGAGTTCGTACACCACAATAATCTGGAAGTACGACAGATACTCGCGGATATTCTCAGTCTCTACATTTATTTACACATATTCTAACAACTTCTAATCAACCAAGTGTTTTGCGTTAACCGATAGAGAAATGTCCTTGTGAGATACGAATGTGAAAAAACACTAATTATCTTTCCATAAACTCACTGGAGACTTCACATATATTTTTCTTTTTTGTTACTTTAAAGTCTGTTTCCACCAGCCACAAATATTACTATTTTAGATATCAGTAAAATATAATAATATACCGCAATGTGCTGCAAGAAAATAAAACTTCAATAAGCGCTTTATGGTTAAAGGAAAAAAGTAAACTTACACACTTTCAGTTAAGAATAGGAATACAAACATTTCCAATTAAAGTATTAGTTAACTTTTTTTCATTGTAAGTATAAACATAGATTGCTAAATGCTTTTTTAAAACTAAAATATACATTACAAAAACATGTACCTTAGCAATGCCCTAAATGAAGGTGATTAATCTTGTGTCGTATGGATGGATAGGTTTGCTAGTCAACAATAATTCTTGAGTGAATAGTTTTACTTGAAATACGAAAATATTTCAGGGTGTATTGCACCGAATTACAAGATAAAATTACTGATCTACAATAAACACTCAAGGACAACTGAATAAATTTTAAAAATATAAAATTATTCCCATTAAGTTTATACAAGATCCTAAGTTCATTTGATATTGTTATAAAATCTATCTTTTAACGATAATTTCATACAATACGACCTCTTAAGATATGTAATAATGAATTGAGGTTTTAGATTATTTTATAATTTAAGAAACTTTACTGAAATCAAATTTAAATTTAAAATATTTCAGTGTTCAGCATAAGACATGAAAATCATTATTTAATGATTCCAATAACTAACAGCAACAAAATAGGCTAATTATCCCTTAGTGCATACAGTATGGATGGGAGAGAGTATAAATATTGTCACAAAGGAATGTCAGATTTGTCATTTCTTTTCATTCCATAAGTAGAACAATGTAGAAATCGTAAGTATTACATTCTTTCAATACATTTTAAGTATTGATTGGTTATCTGTCATATTTAGAAGTGTTTTTCATTAAAACAAAAAACCAAGAGAGAAAATAGCGTTTCAATTTAAGGTAAACCTGTAATCATTATTTTGTGGTATAACAAATTTTATATTGAATGTTTGATGATATAATTACTTCACTTTAGTTCACAGACAAATATTTTAAGTCATTGAAAAAATAACTTATTCAAAACACTTTTGAATCTGTATTGAAATATTCTAAATTCTGATGAATAATAATTAAAGAAATTCGTTTCTTCATAATAGACGATAGAAAAACTGTTATTTATTAAAAACAAAATAAATAAAGTTTTGCATACGTCTATAGATTAATTATTCAAACTACACTATGAATCCAATAAGGGAAATGCAAATGTAATGTGGGTTGCAGTATCAGACAATAAGGCGCAGGTGTGTCTAAGTGTTCGTGAAGCGTTGGCTGAATCTTCATTATAACACAAACCGAAATAACCTTGGAAATAATTTCCTGTGTAATGACTTATAATTCTCACTAACGTTCCAAGAGTGTTATAGACTATATCTCCAAAAGGATCCTTTATATATATATAGAATACAACTTTTGTTACTTAAGACTAGATATTAAGTTATATGTCAAAAGTATTATTAAATATATATCAATAATTGATGGATGATAATAATTATAGATAATCAAAAGGATTTTATGAATTATATTTGTCAGGCAATGGTATTATTAAAGAAAATACACTTTGAAATTCACAGATATTTATTAATTTTTATTGTTTTGGTCAAGACCTTAAATTGAACATAATAAATACCAGACACACTTTTTCCTTTCATTTTTCGTTTCAAACATCATATCTCCTTAATAAACATTTTTAAATTAACCTAACTAAATTTTATATAAGTTGATTTATTTAGATCTAGATAGTATTTCTTATTTTCATTAAAATTTGTCAATTAAGCATAGTTGAATTTTGAAAATATTTATTTTAGGTTTAACTTTTATATTATTTTTTAAAAGTATTTTAATCAGATTAAGTGCCAACCAAATATAACGAAATTCACCATTGTGAAGAATAATAGTTACCAACAGTTGGCATCCCTGTACGTGTTACAATGTGACTTCCGTCAGCTGTACAGTGATGGGATGTTTTGATTAAGCTTCACTTGTTTTGGATTGGATGTGTGTAATTTTAATTGAAACTACCAACCTAGAAAATCTCAGGCTGCTTAAATTTAAATAGAGTATTATATTAAATTTAACTTTACATTTCAAAACTTGACATAGCAACAAACACGTTCGTTCACCGACTATAGACTATCTTGAGGCTACGTTTATATGATTGCTACCTGTTTTAACTATATACTTATAACAATATCTGATATTTCTTTAGACATCACCTATAGAACGTCTACAGCTCAAGATTATATATATCCATCTATTTAGATTCTACCAAAAGACTTTAGTGTTTTTAGACAGCACATCAACGACCTAAACACCAGGAGGTAATATCCTGATATTATACCTATAGCATGCCTCCTATTTATCCTATACATATAACACTGTTACATCTTGAAACAACATCTATGGATGTTCTACTTATTTTGTTACTAAGGAAGTACCCAGGTAACTTAAAATCTTTTACAGTATTATAAATTTTACATCTTGAGGCTAAATCTTATACCATCAGTAACTGGTTAGGCTCTACTAAAGAGAATAAAGAAACAGAGATCACATCCAATATGTGTTCAGTAATTATTTCTTCAGTTTACATTTGAATAGCAGGGCCAACACCTTGTCAGCACCTCCATTTACACACCAAACTCTTCAAGGATAAAAGTAGAAAATATTTTTACTGATGTATAATTATATACAATAATTGAAATGTATTTATAATTGCTATTTAGCATTCGCTGCGGTCATACGGAAGTGACCTCTGTTTATATCTTCTCTGTGGCTAGACACTTTCATCTCATTTAACAACACATGAAGATTGTTCTGTCGGCAGGATTGTGTACTTACCTAGAAGTATCCTTGCCGATAGTAACCATTGGGTGGAGACCATGTCCACAACACAACTATCCATACACAACATCCAGACCATGACCACCACCCAACACGGACACCCCAGGTGGACAACATCCATAAATGGACGTTATGTTGGTGTCAAGAGGACCCAACAGAGAACCTCTCACCTACAACCTACAAGCATTTTAAATTTTAAAAATATATATATATTTAAATAGCCCACACATACAAGTACAGTGGGCTATTTAAATATATATATTTAACTTTTGCACCTTTGCACCTCTAACTTTAGGATTACCGTAATAAAATATTTTTACTTCTGTAAATATAATCTATTAAATTTCTAGATCTTAAGACTACACTTACTTAAGGTCAGCATTAAATTAAACAAATCATTTCTGCATTATTTAAATCTATTGAAACAATTCTACCTCATAAACAGTTCTGATATGAAATTTTTAATACTTAAACGATTAATATTGAAAATATTCTTTATCTGTATTAATGTATAGTTACTAAGACGCAGCCACTTGATTTTTAGTTTGCGCACCTTGATTTTTGTTGCAAATCCATTTTCTAAATTAACCCATTATTTCTTAATGTATTCATGTATCGGTATTCACAGCAAATATAGTTGTATACATGAAATATACCACATGAATACTGGAATGCTGCTGAATTACTTACTTCCTACTTATATGATGTACTTATTCATCATACATTGAAAACAATTAATCATTCAAAGGTGAGTCTAATATCATAAATAAACGCTTTACTATTTATTAGTAAGGTTTTGAATATTTTAGAACTTCAGAGAGTGGTGTTAGTAGACCAAACAGTACATACCTAGATTAAACACGTACATTAATATTTAATACAGTGTTATTAAACGGTAATAGTTTGCTCTTTTAAAGAAAAAAATAAGATGATCAGTCATAACCATATGTTTCTTATTGTTAAACATGAAAATGAGTTAACAGATGCAATACTAATTATTTTAAAATGGGTTATAGTATTCTAAGACTAATAAAAATCGCGGATTGTTTTAATTAGCCACTATACAATACCCACACATATACTTCCATATATTATAACTACAGTAAGTACAAAATCATTCATTATATTTTACCGTCACAATGTAAATGAAACGCAAACTCCTGATGTTTGATATACGAACAAAACTTCCCAGCCACAAGGATACGTTTCACTTCCTGTCATGTCACAGGGTGTGTACTTCCGGTTTGAATGCAACAAAAAGTCTGATATAGATTTCAGTTCAACAATGCTGCCTGCTGACAACTTTTGTTGCACTGTCCTATATTGTGTGGTTTGTAGGGGAGTTTTTCTTATTTGTTCCCATTAGCAGAGGTTGTGTATATTGTGTATTATGCTTTTAATTAATGTTTTTGTGCAAGTCCTTATCATGCGCAAGACCATACAAACATTGTCCTTATCATGATAAGAGATTGAAGAACCAATACTGACAACTTTTTCTGACTAGATAGTTCAATTATGATACTGTTTAGTTATCGATACTTCATTACATTTGAAAGTTGTGAAGTGAGCGGGTAGTTTGAGAAGGATCATAACACATTTTGAGAAGAATCAGCTGATAACCATCGGCTATTGATTTGTCATTGGGATATTAATTAATGACACTTTCTTAGGAATAATCGGCCTTAGTTTTATAACAATGACTATCACTGTATGTGTGTGGGTGGGTAGGTCAATACCACTCTACGTGTATGAGTGGGTGGGTAGGTCAATATCACTGTACGTGTATGGGTGGATGGGTGGGTCAATACCACTCTACATGTATGGGCACGTGGGTGGGTCAATATCACTGTACGTGTATGGGTGGACGGTTGGGTCAATTATCACTGTACGTGTATGGGCGGTCGGGTGGGTCAATACCACTGTACGTGTATGGGTGGACGGTTGGGTCAATTATCACTGTACTTGTATGGGCGGTCGGGTGGGTCAGTACCACTGTACGTGTATGGGTGAGCGGTTGGGTCAATTATCACTGTACGTGTATGGGCGGTCGGGTGGATCAGTACCACTGCACGTGTATGGGTGAGCGGTTGGGTCAATTATCACTGTACGTGTATGGGCGGTCGGGTGGGTCAGTACCACTGTACGTGTATGGGTGAGCGGTTGGGTCAATTATCACTGTACGTGTATGGGCGGTCGGGTGGATCAGTACCACTGTACGTGTATGGATGGATGGTTGGGTCAATTATCACTGTACGTGTTTGGGCGGTCGGGTGGGTCAGTACCACTGTACGTGTATGGGTGGGCGGTTGGGTCAATTATCACTGTACGTGTATGGGCAGTCGGGTGGGTCAGTACCACTGCACGTGTATGGGTGGGCGGGTGGCTCAATAACTAGTTCCTTTGCCGAACATTCGTCTATCCATGGACGTTCGGGCATGTTCACGAATAGTCTGGGACCGGCTTTAACCTATATGACTACGACCTTTGCTCAGTACAGATACTTCCAAAAACTCCTCTCTTGCATATTCTAATCAAATCTTTCGATAAATAGAATTGACCATAGAGTCTACACTCATCACACTCATTCGAAATCCATATTCGCCCATATCTTGACGATCGGCGTCTTATGAATAAATAAAGATAAATAAAATAAAATATTCAGAACCAAAACATAATTTTGCTAGGTAAATACATTACTTTACCTTGCTTCTAAATGAGCAATGAATTTCCAGATTCTAATAATATGCTTTTTTAATATTGATAATCATATATATATACTTATTTTTTTATAGTTCACTTCTCTCTAAAGTGATACATTTGTATTCCGAGTATTTTTTTTTTTTAAGGTTCATTTCAATGTATATTATGCATATTTCTTACATTTGCCCCATTTAAAGCAAAATGTCACCTAAATATTTTACTGTCAGTTACAAAACATTCATAAACATCTAATTCCCTAATTATAAGTATCATTCACATTTTAACGTAAATATTGTCCGTAAATGGCGTAATCAACCTCTTCCGGTGTTTTGTAAGTTTATGAAATATTTTCGACAGATAAATTATCTTATCAAATCAATGTTGTGAAAAACTAAAACGTGTTCAAATTACTTAACTGCGTCCTTAAACCTCTAAAGATCGGTTAACATCCAATTTAATAGTGAAGTTTTATTTTTGTAACAAGCTATATTTATATTAAAATCATTATAGTTAACTTTTAAATACTCTATAGTCATTGTAAAAACTAAATGTGCTCATATCAAAATTTGCTGTATTTTTGAACAAATAAAATATACTCGTTCAACAAATCCACTGATTTTAGTAATTTTGTTTTTAACTTAAAATAAATAAGATACATACAATAACATTATAAGAAAATGACTGATACAGTTCCTTAGCGGGCTTCCGTGGATATGTCAGAACCTTCTTCCTGTGTCGTGGCCTTTGTCCTTCCACAACTTGTCCTTTTGTAGACTTCCGCTGGTTTCAAGACAACAACAATCCTGTCTCCTTCATCTGTAATAATAATAGTAATTTATAGTTTTACAAAAACTTCTGATGGTCTTGGAACAAGTCAATTTGTTCCAGACCATAATTTTATATATTTGGTAATTAAACTCTTGATTGGTATTTATAGATTAAAGAACTGTTTATATTTATAGATTAAAGATCTGTATATCTTTATAGATTAAGGAACTGTTTATCTTTATAGATTAAAGAACTATTTATCTTTATAGATTAAAGACCTGTTTATATTTATAGATTAAAGAACTGTTTATCTTTATAGATTAAAGAACTGTTTATAGATTAAAGAACTACTTATCTTTATAGATTAAAGATAAACAGTTCTTTAATCTATAAAGATAAACAGTTCTTTAATCTATAAAGATAAACAGTTCTTTAATCTATAAAGATAAACATTTCTTTAATATATAAAGATAAACAGTTCTTTAATCTATAAAGATAAACAGTTCTTTAATCTATAAAGATCTGTATATCTTTATAGATTAAGGAACTGTTTATCTTTATAGATTAAAGAACTGTTTATCTTTATAGATTAAGGAACTGTTTATCTTTATAGATTAAAGAACTGTTTATCTTTATATATTAAAGAAATATTTATCTTTATAGATTAAAGAACTGTTTATCTTTATAGATTAAAGAACCGTTTATCTTTATAGATTAAAGATCTGTTTATATTTATAGATTAAAGATCAGTTTATCTTTATAGATTAAAGAAATGTTTATCTTTATAGATTAAAGAACTGTTTATCTTTATAGATTAAAGAAGTGTTTATCTTTATAGATTAAATAACTATTTATCTTTATAGATTAAAGAACTATTTATCTTTATAGATTAAAGAACTATTTATCTTTATAGATTAAAGAACTATTTATCGTCCAATGAATAAGGTTTTATGAACATATACTGTTGGAATTACAATCAAAAACTTTAGGAGCCACAAATTTCAAATAATACAAATAATACAAAGAATAACAAAGCCATGTTCGTGTGATCCGGATAACGACACCAAAAAGAACCAGGTAATAAAGGCCATCATCCACAGGCTGTATATTGTTGTCACATGGGGAGTCAGCTGTTTTTATTGTATCTAGAAATACATGTTAAACAAAATAAAAGGTGGAAGATGAAAGCATTCTTATAAATGGTGTTGGTGTTTTGTTTCACATTATCTTTGGTTTGTGTTTCATTTGTGTGGCAACAATAGAGAGGATATTTGCTGTTCTTTTCGAGTTTGTTTTGTTGTCCAAAGCTTATTTTTATTCAACTTACTTTTGTTTGATATTTATTTTTAAAACGCATGGAAAACCTTTTATTCATTGTCTTTATAAATCTAAATCTTCGAAATTGTTGAAAAAGTGTTAAGTTATTGCTTAAATTTCCATACATTTTATATTTATTTAAACGTGTATATACTATTTTAGAACTAGAGGGTAGATCCTCTTAAAATTAATTATTGAAGAAATTTTATTCATACGATATAAAACCATTTAAATAACTTATAACATAATCTAATTATGTTATTATCAGTAGTGTGGTAAATTGTTTCCCCTATAGTACATTAAAACTAGAAATTTAAAAAATGCTATTTTTATTTTGGTAAATTATTAAATCAGCAAGCTGTCACCAAATGCACCTTTCTTACATAGATCCAATAAATTGAATACAACATTTTGAATTATATACAAATATACATTTTATTCAAGATTTTTAATTTAATCAGTGACAGAAATATATGTTGTAATCTTAGATGCATATTACCGTAAAGTACAATATTGATATATTTTGCTTTACACCTATTAGTAGGCTAGTCATTAGTCTAGAAACTGTCACGCCTAATTAGTTTTTGTTCAGCAGACTATGAAGGTTTATTGTCCTAAGGGCTCTGTTGCTTTCAATTTCTGTATTTCTCGTAGATTTTTTTCATATTTTCTATCCTCAGAAAGGCTCTTTCTATTTTATTGTCAACTTCTTTTTAAAATCTCTAAACGTGCCTAGCTCTGCACTGTAAAAAAAAAAAAAAAACAGCTCAGAAAGTGGAAAGACAATTTTATAGATTATTAAGAAAGGTTCTAGAAGTACTGAAAGTTTTTAAAAATAATTTCAGAAAAAACATTGTAATGTCCAAGTGCTATGTATAAAAGTTAGTAGGTAGTATTTTCTGATTAATAATTGGTGACTTAATCACTAATTAATTAATAGTTCAAGGACTTATGAACTATTCACTGGATATAGTAAATAGGTTTGGTTAGAGAGATCAATTAGAACAGTCAAGAATTTGTTCCCGTCTTTCCAGCCAGACATTTTATGAGGGGATAGCGTTTTATGAAGCCTTCATTAATCAGAGTAATCAGATAGTAAAAAAGGTCCCAAAAAAAGTAAAAAATACGAGGGTATCATACCGTACGAGTACAGTTGATCGAAGAACTATCAACATGATATTTTTTGCGTTGATGGACCTGAAACAAGTACAAGTACAGAGTTGACATATTCTCGCTTCACAATCATTAGAGAATGGATTTTATCTTAAAAACAATACAAAATACTGGTTTTTATTAATCAAGCATGTCAGGTAAATTGAACTATAGTTTTTATTTAATTTCTTGAACGTATTCCATATTTCTAGTTGAATTATAATACATTTTTCTGATTTTCTAACAATTTATTATGTTTGTAGTCAATAATTTGGGATGTTGCAGGATTTTATAGATAACATTTGTTTTTGAAATATTATGTTACTATTGATACAAATTTGTAAGTAATATCTTCGTATCAAATCTTCTTGTTGATGGAGCAGAATTTTTATCTGGCAGTGTAAATCAGATTATGTATGTGAATGAGATATCCAAGTTAAACTTAATGATAACGAGATATATAAAATCTCAGAAGAATTTACCATTCAATGATCGAGAGAAATTATTATAATTCATGAACTTAGAGAGTATATATAAGAATAGGATCAGCTATGAATTTAAATTATATATTATCACTTACATTAATTAGTAAACAAGAATTATTTATCGACAGTGCGATATATTGAAAATAACCTTCAGTTATAGCGTTGTCATAAACTATATTAGTAAATACAGTTGTTAGTTTCAAAATTTTTTAAATCGTTTTTTATATGCTACTTAATATTAAATAATGTTTTATAGAGTCTATAAAATGCAATAATGTTATAAAAGAATGCGTGTCTTGATTACAGCCCAGCTGTCCCACAATTAAGTCAACATCCCTCTAGGGATGAATGTTAAGGGAGGGCCGAACGTATTTTTTGGATAAATACCAGTTTTCAGTTAGAAAATATAAATTAGAACTTCAATAAATATTTATTCATTTCCTCGGTGTCCTTCCTGTTTAAACCATTTACAATTTTGAATTTAGTAAAATATTGTGAAATTATACACAATTCTTTTATTTATTGTTTGGTCTTTTAATGAATACTTCCTGTATTTGGAATTTCTACCGATTTGAAGTTTCAAATGAACTGAAATTATTGCTCTAATACTATGGTTACCTTTTTGTAAATTTGTAGTACTTCCATCATTATAAGTATAGCTAAGATTACTCGCGTTATAGACTCGTATTATATAAGTTATATAGATAAGTTTAGAATGCCAGCTTTTAGTCCCAAATTAATAATTTAATTATATAGATTAACCACTTATTATATAAAATAAATCACTAAATCAAGTTCCCAGGTTATGAAAGATTATATTAAAGTACAGAGAAAGATCTTAAAACTAGTTTCTAAACTGTTTTAAACTATTCATAATTGAAATAGTTGCCAATTTGAAATATGATACCAATAATGATATGACATTATTATAATGTAAGAAATGTGTGGCGTGTTACGGCTCATACCTCCAATTGTTAACCATGTTAGCATTAAAACAAAATCAAGTTTTCAAACGATCAAGAGATTCTCTTTAGTCATTGTCTAACGATGTCTCAATTAAGACTAGTACTGGTTAAAAGACAGTCCGTGCCTCTTGGAGAAAATTATCGTTTTTAAACATGAAACAATATCTAACGAAAATGTCCTTTTTTTGACAGATAGTGAGTAGCCTCGCCATTCGACTGAATCAATGGAAGTTCACTCTAAAATAGGGTTTTTTCTTTTTTTTAAGGTATGAGTTCGCTCATTAATTTTTTTAACTTGCTTAGAAGAAGAAGTAATCAGTCAAATAGTTTTTAAAATTTAATTGTTCTTCTGAAATGAAAACTCACCCAGACGTGATCATATTTTGCCTACACTGCACACTTATCGTTCAATGTGTACAATAACTGCACTGGTATTCAATAACTAATGTGTTCAATAGTCGGCACTGTTGGCGCAGTGCTGTAACCCGGCTACTCGGGGACAAAGTGTTTGGGAGATTGTAGGCGATAGGTTCCATGCTCGGTACTCTTAATACCGACACGGCGTCCGCTCAATGGTTGCCATCAACGTAGACACTACTAGAGAAGTTTGGAGTGTCCGTGTTGAATGGTAGTCAAGGTTCAGATGTTGTGTAGGGAAGAGAACTGAGTGTCAGACTTGTCAGTTAGCTGAAAATCAGACCAACACTACGTGGTTCGGATTCCACGTAAAGCTGTAGGTCCCATAGTTGCCCTGGCTATTGGGCTATTAATAAATAGTCCTTTCTGAGCTAAGTCGAACTCAAATAGTAACAATGATTACACTCGTTCATCTACACTCATCACACTCATTCACTCCTCATATTCGCCCATATCTCTACGATCGGCGTCTTAGAGATGAATAATGAATGTTGAACTAATTCAAGCTAAATTTCAAACTACCGTAATTTATCTAAAGAACAAATTATGTCGTTAAAGGTTTCTTATCTACAAAATTTTAGTAAACGGGATTCTTGTTTCCATGCAGGTTACAATATTCTGTATTGGAATTTATTTTTATAGTGCTTTTGAACTACCAGCTCGGGTATTATGATTTATTGCAGTTTTTTCCCAAATACTTAGTTGTTTTGGATTTTGAAACACATCGTGTATTAAGTATGTGATAAATTTACAATTGAATTCTGTTTTAAGTTTTGCAAATGCTTTTCACCATATTCTAAAAAGCCCAATTGTTTCAGTAATAACAATTATAAACTTGGTAATATCGTTCCCGTCCAATGTTGAAAATTTCCATTCAAATCAACTTATAAAATCTCTTGTACGATTAAAAGTTGTTAAATATACCTATTATGTTTGTCCAGCTAAACACTGCACCAATATACATATTTAGAAGAAAATTGATTGTATGATATAAGGCAACAGATTTTTATCAAGTTAAATGGGAAACCACAAAATTGCTATCATCAAGATCACATCATCATATACAAACAGAACAGTGTTTAAAGTGTCCAGAAAGTTTCAAACAATAAAATAAATGTTTACCAGTAAAAGTAATGAATTTTAGTAGTCCATTTAAAAAAGTTTACTGTCAAACCAAACTATAAAGATACGTGCTAATTTTAATTGTAAAAATGATTACAAAAACGTATGGTTCAAAAACCATTCCAGTCTTTATTTCTCACTAAAATAACTACTTAGACACAATATGTATACTATCCTATCCAGCTTACTAATGAATAATTTTATGACAAAATTATTAATTAAAGAATAGTAACCTAAAATGAGAACGGGTTAGCCTGATTGTTTCCCCATAACTGGGAGGGGAGGGTACTTCAACAATTTGCTACATCTGCTGCCTCCTGGTTTTAACTTAATGTTCGTAGTTTCTTTCTTGGGGTTGAAATAAATTAGTCTTAGCTATAAGGGAGAATCTGAAATGTAAACCATTAACTTGCAAAATTACTTCGGCCATTACACGTTAAAGTGTAATGTCTACTTTATATTATTCAAATCCATTAAGTATTTTTCAATAAACTAAATGAATCACCAAAACTGTGCATTAAACATATCAAATACATTATTTGGACTATTTTGGTACACGTACAATACCGTTATAAATAAAAAAAATAAAAGGAAGTATAATATAACAAAATTATGTTTTATGAAGCATGAGTTCAGGAAGATGTGAAGGAAGACATGTCAAACAATGCTGGTTGGATTGGATAAATATGACGAGTCAAGGCATTTTTTATAAATTTATTATGTACAATTTATTTCAAAAAGACATGTTATATGTATTATTACTTTATTTAATTAAAAAAAACAATTTAAACGGTTAGAATATGTTAAAACAACAACGGTTAGAAAATCAAGTTAGAATATGATAAAGTTTGTTTGTTACGTACTATTTCAAAAAAACATCGTTGAACAAAATATAAACATACCGTCTTTTGAGAAAATCGTAACATAAATTAATTAAAAATATCATAATTTTTAACTTAAAACCATGATTTCGTGAGTTGAGTAGATCCAAGCAGAACATCGCGCTGTCAAACGCCTTGCAGGAGTAAGTATACCAAAGTGGGTGGGGAACTGAGTGAGTCATCAACACACAATGCCTCATCAACTGATACCAGTAAATGTGTCAATCAGCCATGTCTACACCGTCTTGTCACTTTGACTTAACAATAGCGTTTAGAGTACTCCAGCTATATAATTCAGTGCAAGGGTAGGCACACGAAAGTGTGTGGGGAACTGAGTAAGTTATCAACACACAATGCCTCATCAACTGATACCAGTAAATGTGTCAATCAGCCATGTCTACACCGTCTTGTCTCTGTGACTTAACAACTGCGTTTAGAGTACTCCAGCTATCTAGTTAAGTACAAGGGTAGGTACACCAAAGTGGGTGGGGAACTGAGTAAGTCATCAACACACAATGCCTCATCAACTGATACCAGTAAATGTGTCATTCAGCCATGTCTACACCATCTTGTCACTTTGACTTAACATATGCGTTTAGAGTACTCCAGCTATATAATTCAGTGCAAGGGTAGGCACACGAAAGTGTGTGGGGAACTGAGTAAGTTATCAACACACAATGCCTCATCAGCTGATACCAGTAAATGTGTCAATCAGCCATGTCTACACCGTCTTGTCACTGTGACTTAACAATTACGTTTAGAGTACTCTAGCTATCTAGTTCAGTGCGGGGGTTAGGTACACCAAAGTGGGTGGGGAACTGAGTGAGTCATCAACACACAATGCCTCATCAACTGATAAAAGTAAATGTGTCAATCAGCCATGTCTACACCGTATTGTCACTTTGACTTAACATATGCGTTTAGAGTACTCTAGCTATCTAGTTCAGTGCGGGGGTTAGGTACACCAAAGTGGGTGGGGAACTGAGTGAGTCATCAACACACAATGCCTCATCAGCTGATACCAGTAATGTGTTAATCAGCCATGTCTTCACTGTCTTGTCACTGTGACTTAAAAAATGCGTTTAGAGTACTCCAGCTATCTAGTTCAGTGCAAGGGTAGGTACACCAAAGTGGGTGGGGAACTGAGTGAGTCATCAACACACAATGCTTCATTTACTGATACCAGTAATGTGTTAATCAGCCATGTCTTCACTGTCTTGTCACTGTGACTTAAAAAATGCGTTTAGAGTACTCCAGCTATCTAGTTCAGTGCAAGGGTAGGTACACCAAAGTGGGTGGGGAACTGAGTGAGTCATCAACACACAATGCCTCATCAGCTGATACCAGTAATGTGTTAATCAGCCATGTCTTCACTGTCTTGTCACTGTGACTCAAAAAATGCGTTTAGAGTACTCCAGCTATCTAGTTCAGTGCAAGGTAGGTACACCAAAGTGGATGGGGAACTGAGTGAGTCATCAACACACAATGCCTCATTTACTGATACCAGTAATGTGTTAATCAGCCATGTCTTCACTGTCTTGTCTCTGTGACTTAAAAAATGCGTTTAGAGTACTCCAGCTATCTAGTTCAGTGCGGGGGTTAGGTACACCAAAGTGGGTGGGGAACTGAGTGAGTGAGTCATCAACACACAATGCCTCATCAGCTGATACCAGTAAATGTGTCAATCAGCTGCATCTTAATCGTCAGAAAAATTACATTGCATTCGTCATTTTGTTCCTCCAATCATTAGGTACATACTGTATACTTCTTTATTAATTATGCCTTAAAAAAATTGAACTAGACAATACAAAATTGTATTTTTTCTGTAAAACCATTCTGTACGTATAAAGTATAATATCTCGTATTTCTAATTTTTGGGAGATTGGCCTGACTACATTGGAATATAATCTCTATTAATTATATATAAACTAATCACAAACTGTGATTAGTTAATAACATTCATAAAAGATTGTTATTTTATTTGAAAATACTTTAGGAATATATTTAGTGTGTAGGAGTTTGCTTTGTTACAGTTTAATAAATTACACCTTTCTGATAATTATTTAACACTTATTTATAGTAAAAAGTATTATTTATATCAACAGATAATTTATACTTGGTTTATTCTGTTTATATAAAAGAAAAACACATTCCATTTCTGAAGAAGAAACATTTACGTAATTTTCATAGTAGTAGTAATGTTTATTTTTGACTCAGACTTACAACCAAGGGCTTTATTTAAAACATTTAATTATTTATTAAGGCTGTGTTATTAACTAATATTGACTTATCCTTATACAAGATTTATCAAAATCCAATTGCAAGCACAAAAAGGAACTTGCAGCATATGGAATTTGAAATACGTAGAATGCGTCTGGGTTTTTAATAACTGATAATAAGCCTTGCTCCTGGATAAAGTTCAACACCCTAGAGTTTTCTGGATGACATCCATAGCTGTTTGAAGTCCTATGTGGATAAGGTAAGAGGCATGAGGAAAGAACTTATCACATATAATATTATCAACCCTTCACCCGAGTAATTGTTTGCGCTACTGAATCACAGTGCCAGCTTTGATAATTGTAGTAACAGTAAATATATTTAACAAGATACATCATTAGTGATTAAATTACTCCCCAATAATTAGAAAACATTTTATGGGTGTTTTGAAAGATAACCTTTAATACAGTCAATTTAAGTAGTAAAAGTAATATTGAAAAGTAGTTATATATAACAGATTTTGGCAGAATACCCTACAATAATTTATTTCAATCTCGAGAAAAGAAACAATTTGTGTAAGCCCCTCATGCCCATTCTATGGGATAATAATAAGTCAAACCCACCCATATTTCGTGTCATGTTCAATCGATTCCCTATATGATGGGATCAAAATACTGTATATTAAGTTAGTATATGATACCCTTACTAGTTTGAAAAGAAATGTTGGTAAGTTTTTACATTACACACGTTTTAACAGGAATCGTCCTGTCCTTATTTTTCATTGTTAGATATAAACCAGTTCTTGATAATTTTTAAATTAATAAATGGCTCCAAAGAGTTGGAAAAAATTTTCCCCCATATTAAAGGCTAAAACTAAAAACTTTGAAAATTGCCAGTTTAATTGCCAAATATGTTTTTTGCCATAACTAAACAACTAGTAAAGTAACGACATGCAATATTTACTAAAATATTTCAAATTGTAATTCACATTGTTTCTGAAAATGTAATCAAAATCTTTAGAGCCGTTTTTTAGAAAATTCAATTTTTATATGTGTTTGCCCATAAAAATAAAAACCAATTAAAATTTTAAAAAGTAAAAAATGGTTTGGAGATATTGGCTAAATACACTTACATACCAAATGTCATAGAATTTGATCCATCCATTTGGTCTCCAGTGAACTGCACAGACACACATATGGACAGACACCAACATTTTGTTTCGATAAAAACACTTTTTTGGGTTCAGGGGACTCTAAAATAGATTTTCAGACCAACTCGTAAACAATTTTTTTTACAATCACAAGACTTCTCTACGCATATGGCAGAAAGTAAAAAGCAATTCAATTTAAAGGATGTAAAAAAATATAAAATTGAAGTTAAATTAGTATTTTAAAATGTTCAGTTATTTTATGTACAGACTAGTACTACACAAATATATGACTAGGTGAAGAGCTGAACCCCAAAGGGGTCTCTAACACCTAAACTGGGAAATGACAGCTTAACGTGGCTTCTGACCAACACCAGTAAACGGGCACTCGGGCTGTGTGCAAGGACAGAATCGGTCACCGGTCACCCATCCAATGAACAGCCACGCTTACTGTTGCTTTACGCCGTTATTTTGCGATAACGTCGGAACCCTTCAGTCAAGGCCACTGGCTTTATGTGATGAAAACCACTACTTGAAACTATTGTTTACTAATAGAAAAGATATTGCAGTTCCTTCATTGTATGAGTATACAAAATTAATTTAAACATATGAATTTTAAATCAACACAGAAAAATCATCAATTAAGGTTAACTCTATTAGCATATGTAAAAACTAGGTATTAGCTTATAAAATAAAAAAAAATCTAGTGTACTTATGTGTCAAATTTGAATTCTAGCAAATTCACATCGTATTAAATTAGAATTTACCTAACCTTACAACAATGTTTTTTGCCAAAACTTCAAATATGTTCTATAAATATGTCTAGACAGTAAGTTGGGTCATCCTCTGTAATTTGCTACATTCGTTTTTTTAAGTATCTCTGAGAGTTAAAAATGTATTTGTCTAAGCAGCCAGTTTAATGCAAACCTTATTTTTAATTTAATATGGTGATTTAAAACATTTTAAGTGAACAATGTACAGTAATTGATAAAAGAGCCATTAAATACCATAACATTTCCATTTAGTGTAGTGTGTGACACATATAGCCTTTTAAATATATTAATGAAGCTGGAAATAGTTTCTTTAGTATGACGAGTCAGGTTTACATCCAACCTAAATATGTCAGATAATTTCCACAGGAATTTATTGTCTACACTCTATAAATTGGCTACCGAATATAATCCAATATATATGTTTAGAATGTGGCTTCTGAATCCTCCTGTAAAATTCTTGTTCAAAGAGAAGTTACAGCATTTTGAGATAGTTAAATAATATCTAAAAACTTCAACCGATACAGATACTATGTATGGTTCGTATTTTGCATTTTATTTTGATACAATACAAGTAAACTTCACACAAACATAAACGGTACCCTCCAATACGTACATGAACAGTAATACCGACCCACCCACCATACACAAAAAGTAGTACTGACCTTACCGCCCAACCATATTCAGGAATCAAAGCAACCACCTCTTTCCTGTAAGGTGAATATACAATGCTTTATTTCCTTCTTTATTATGTAAAAAGAGAATAGTACGATTTATTTTTAAATTATATAAATTTATATTTAATAATATGCTCTTACAGATAGGAAGGATTATTTGACAAGGTGAGGAAAGTAACATAGTATACATAGAGTACGTAAACTACATCTACAAACTTGAGAATATGTTTTTTATGTCAAAATAAGACAAATTTTGTTATTAATGTGGGCTATTAAATATTTGTTATCTATATATCTGTATGTATTTGTATCTTAAAGACATTTTGTAATCTAAGAACCACTGAGTTAAAATGCTCAAACTTGACATAGCGTTTACTAATGTTATAAGCTTTTATTGATTATTAATGATGAACAATATTTTGATAATCGTTGCAATATACATATATATGTATACCTGTGAATAAATTACTATGCTTGAATGATATACTTCTTAAGAGACAGACACAGACTGATTTATCTTAAGTGTTTTAAGTAAAACGACATTCTCTTGATTGTGTACCAAGAGAGACATGTACACATTTAACGGGAGTCATTTGTTTTAATGATGCAATCATTATTCAGAATAGACAGTCCTCAGACGTGTAACATACTTCTTACATTATACATCATTACCAACTGTTATGATGAATGGGTTAACTTTAAGTGTACTTAGATTCCTCGGGCAGTTTTTTAAGTCAGTAATAAACCTATTTTACATAAATTAATTTAAATATTGTACAGTTAAGTGAAAAAGATGAAAAATAATGTTTTTATGCCATAATCTAAACCGTAGTTTATTTATGAATAGATAATTTTAATAATATAAATGCCAATATTAAATAAAGCCCCAAGACTTTAGTTTTGCCAAAATTAAAATGTTACGAAAATACATAAAAAAATTTGCACTTAACCTTGCATATTAGTTTTTGGTTTTAAAAAAAGTCACGTATTCATGGAACTATGATTTATTACAACAAGAAAGACATTTAAAAATAATCAGCTGTCATGTATTTTTGTAATGATGTTGTTTTATCCACGTCTTTGAATAAAGTGTCCGTGGTTTGTATTTATGGTAGTAGGGTTTGGCCAAAAAACGTAAGCTAATATTCTATCGACATATCAGCTGTTGAACTAGGTCAGTAATAGAGTTATATGATTACATTTCATATTCATTATTTTATAAAATATTTCTATTCAGTGTGATAAAATTAAGTAAATACTTAAATAATAAAAGGTTTAAAAGAAATATAAAGTATCCTAAGTAGGATTGACTTTTTAAGACCCATGTCTATATGAGGATAAAATGAAGAAATATATTATTTTTGTTGGATAGACTAACATAACAATGCAGGTAAAACAATGTGCTGGGTAACCCGTGGTAACCGAGATACATTGAAAACATGCGCTCTAATTATATGAAACTACCTACTCGTAGCTCGTTATTGACCATAAAATATAAATATTTAAATATATAAAAAATGTTTCTACTACTTCGAAATTCAGTAAATCATGGCCAGTTTCCAATGGCTTGCACTAAAGGGCTCCGACATTATCACAACACAACGGCGTCAAGCAACATCGAGCGTGGCTGTTCCTTGGATGGGTGACAGGTGAGGGATTCCGTCCTTGCAAGTAGCCCGCCTGCCCAGTCACTATTGGTTGGTTAAGAAGTTATCTTTAACCCGTTGGTCTCTAGGGAAAGGGTTGGGAGGTTTTCTTAGCCCTAACTTTGTCTGGTAAAATAACACATCATTCAACTTACACCATCCCAAAGTACATTTAAACACGTCGAGTTATATAGTATTGTTTTGTACAGAGCAATAAATAGATGATGTTTTTTCGTAAGGTAAAATCTAAAAAAATTATCAGTTCATTTCGACCTGGTATCATTATTTTAAAATTATTTCTTTATTGAATTAACTTGTTTATTCAATTGTGTCATTGTATAATCAGTGTTGACGAGGTCTGAATCAGTAGGGAATAAATATGAACATCTGTTCAGCCATGAGTTATAAATTAAAGAGGTTGTGTCCCAAAAAATTAAAAAAAAGCTAAACAATAGAATAAGAATGAACCCAACTAAGGGTACAAATACACTAAACGCAACGCGATGTGACGCGATGTGTTTAGAGGTGATATGCAAACTTACAGACAGCGATTACGCGCAGAGCGAATGAACTTTCATCACAGCAGTCAGTTTGCCAGATGGTGCTGTCTAAAATAAACTGTAGTTTACGTCTAAGTGGCAATATAATACTTAAATTAAATACCTTACAAGTTCGTGGTAGAAGGGAATGGATGAATGAGGTGTGTATTCATCACTTATTTCCGATATGAAGGGAGAACGCGGCATTTTTTTGGCAGTAAACTAGAATGTCTACAAGTACATCTGATTATATTTTGTCAAAAGTGGAGCATTCCTTGATTAAACATGTGACCAACTCCTCAGTAGTGTCACAACGCAGCTCATATACTGACGTCACCCCTGTTCGCTTGAAAAATCAAACTATTTTGTTCTAGAGGTCATAATGCAGGATCACTCGCATTGCACTGCGTCGCGTTCTGCCTGTTTTGTTTCGTATATTAAAAGTTTGATTGAGTCGCTCATGATCGCTTCGAATCACATTGCATCGCGTCGCGTTATGTGCGTTTGGACCATAACATCCAAAACTGCACGGCCACTAATATTTTATCCCCGACAACTCGTTATTCATCCTGTTTTATAAAAACGTAGGCCTACCTGCTAGAACTATTAACTATTGTGATTACCCCAAGTAAAATGACACTGAGATTCATAAATTTTATGTAATATACTTATATATCTATCTCTTAGTTACCGATTTTCTATTATATTGTATTATTTATATGCTATTTTTCACATGGTGTCTGCCTGTATGGCTCAACTAGTAAACAAAAATCTTGATCAAGTCCTTTAATTTAAAAAATGAGCCATAAAATAATTAATTAATTGAAATATGGTCAATAATATAAAATGTATTTTAAAAAGATAAAAATTAATACTGTATATGGACTGGATATTTTTATACTGGATATTAAAATGTTATGTATTCAAGAAACCCCCAATAGACGTCAGTGGTAATTTTTAAATACAGAATCATAATTCAAGGAATGAAACTCAATATATATCCAAAATCTAAGCGTTTACACAAAAAACAACATACATAGGACGAACAAGTCTCAGATTTTTACAATATACAGATACACAAAATAAAATTATTTTAACAAATTCACACTTAAATTAGGAAAATAATTATTTGGTGAAGTTTTATATTAAATTAAAGAATTAACAACTAGTTCTTCCGGTGTCAACCGCGTCAAAGGACTATTTACAATATGTACAGTTCCAGACGTTTCGCCCATGCTTCGATGTGGCATCCTCAGTGCTTAGGCTGAGAGTGAGGATGCCACATCGTAGCATGGGCGAAACGTCTGGAACTGTACATATTGTAAATAGTCCTTTGACGCTGTTGACACCGGAAGAACTAGTTTTTAATAGTGACTCCAGCCGCTTAAGCTTACGAAATAGGAAATTAAAGAATTGTGTAACATGAAAATAAACTACATTTTTAGCGAAGAAGAGAAAAATAAAATCAAAGAAAAACATTAAAAAACGAGTCTATCAAGTTCCATTTGAGACACTTGACACATAAAAAAATATATTGAAATGCTTAACTATAAATATGTATAATATACTTTTATTATAAGTTATAAATAAAAGTATATTTCATAAACAGTTAATAAGTACATCGTATCTCATCTTACGTATATGCGTCTTATGTATTAAAGTATATTGTTACTAAAACATACGTTTTACTGTATTTATTTTAATCAATGAGCTCCAGAAATGTATCCGATAGTGAAAATGCAAATCTCCAGTGGTGTGTAACATCAGACAATATGCCACAGGTGTATCTTAGTGCCTACACCGATATTGTATCTTTATCTTCCTCCTTTACACAATAACCCAACATATATTATCCAAGACTGAAATACGTTGCAACCAGTTTATTTGTAAAATTTTAATTGCTAAATATTAATTAATTACAATAGTAAAATACATTCAGAAAAAATGTTTAAAACATTTAAGGTAGGCAATTAACTATACAGGAAATTGTGATTATTCTCAGATTCTCATATTAATACTCACATGTGTGAGACGACACAACTTAATGCATGTTTTAAGGTAAATATGAATGTTTACATGAATATAGGATGAGTGTGGATGATCTGTGTAGTCAGGTTACTAACTGAGTTTGACTTGTGATCAGAAAGGGCTAGTTCATAACGCCCAATAGCCAGGGAAACTAAGGGACCTACAGATTTCCGTGAAATCCGAACCACGTAATATTGGTCTGATTTGCTGCTAAATGACGAGCCTGTTACTCGGTTCTGTCCCCAAAACAACATCCAGACACTGACCAACACCTAACAGGGACACCTCAGATTTATCTGGTAGTGTCCACGCCGATAGCAACCACTGATTGGACGCCATGTCAGTATTCTGACTTCTAGTCTTAATTAACTGATTCTGCATATAAAAAAAGAAGCCTTCACTGAAAACAAAAACTATATCAGCTCTAAACTTATTTATTTCGCAATAATAGTGTTAAAACAATAAACCTGTCATGTTATATCAACTAAAACATTCCTTATTTTTATTCTTGGCTGCTGCAAATTCATAAACAACTAATTACTAAAGTTCTTGACATAACCTGTTGCATGGCAGTATTGGCAGGAATACAAATTATACGCGGTAATTTGCGCCTACTTCTCGTATTGTGCGCCCCGGGCGTATCTATCAGCCAACTTGTGTGCTCCCTATACCACTCGTGTGTTTGACACTAACTTGGCAAACAACTTCATCTTAGTTTCTACAGCTCGAGGGCTGCTGCGAATTGTTTTTGTGAACAAATATTGGTGTTGATTTTTAATTACGTGCTTTTGTACCATTATACTTTCACATGTTACGTTGTTTAAATGAAGAATCGTTTAGGTCAAACTATAATATCAGTTCGTAAAATATATTATGTATTACAAAGATAAGTCCAAAACAAATACTTCTAATATGCAAATATCCTTTCTACCTAAATAAATCACTTTATTTAGCATCACTCCAGTGTTACAATCGTAATCAAGAATATTGTTTTCTTTGCGTAATAAATGCCATCCAAAAACTATTTACTCACTCATTATGAAATCTCCCAAACCACTGAATTGATTTTGATTGAATCTGGAGGAAGTTTAAGAAAACTAAGAACGTGTTTCTTGAAATTCCGTGGTCTCTCAACTTTTCTTTTTTCTGTTATAGTGACATTGTCATTAATTTAATGATTTATTTCAAAATGCTGGTGAAAAATAAACACTCACAAAAACTGTACAACAGATTGGCTAATTTGGTTTTCATTGTGAGATGTTTAAGATCGTGTCTGCTAACTCTGATAAGTTTACACTTCTTTTATCACCCTAAAAATATACTTATAGGAGTTCTTAGACTATAAAACTTTATAGAAATAATACTGGTTAAATTAACTTTTTTCCTGTCAACAGTTCTTCAAACATAATCTGCTATGTACATTTCGAAGCATAGAGCTTCATCATCAGGCTTTCCAAAAACACAAATTTGTAAAAAATTTGTATCATACGAATATGGCCACTATCTACACCATACATTATCAAAAGAATTAAAGAAACAAAATATCAATGTGTCATATAAGACCTCTAATAAACTTAATAAACATCTAAACATCCAAAAACACAACATGAACAAAAATACAGGTATTTATAAGATAAACTGTTCTGATTGTCCAAAGTTTTACATTGGCCAAACAGGTCGTTCTTTTAAAAAACGTTTCTCTGAACATCTTCCGAAACAATCAACAAGTCAGAAAGCAAAATTTGCTGAACATTTAATGTCCAATAGACATAATATTGACAGTTTAGAAAACAATTTAGAAATTTTATATAAATGCAACAAATCATATTTTATGAATACAATAGAAGAACTCCATATTTACAATGCTTTCAAATCTGATCCAAGTAATATTTTGAATGACAAATTAAAATACAAGTCCAACGTACTGTTCAACCGAATAAACAACTTGCAATCACAAAGGAAGAAAATCAATATAATTAAAGTCCAAGGTCAACAGGTGGGAGTAGGTTAACATGTTTGAGTTCGTTACCTGCTCATTGGTCATCAGTTGGTGTCTATCGCCGGCCGGCAAATGTGCTATTTTAATATGTTTAAATATTTTAAATGTTTTTAATGTTTTTAGTGTAATGTAAATAGTGACGTTTTTGGAAAGCCTGATGATGAAGCTCTATGCTTTGAAATGTACATAGCAGATTATGTTTGAAGAACTGTTGACAGGAAAAAAGGTAATTTAACCAGTATTATTTCTATAATATAACAGTTCTGGAGGCTAATAAAACAAAATGAAAAACAAAATGAATATAAAACTTTGTTATGTGGTTAACTTTCTAAGAGAGGATCTAATGGTCCTAGATTTGCCTCTTTAAATAACGTTTTTTTCTTTTTCATTTCATTATCTAATAGATTGGCAGCAGGCCGAGCTTATACTTTGATGTGATATATTAGAGAGAACTGAGAGATAAAGAGCCTGGGGTATCAAGCTGGCTAGTATACTATGACAGTTGTATTCTTGTTGCATTCTTCGTTAGACAAAAATATTGCCTGGAATAGGATAGTCTGATTGGCTTGATAATTTATTCATAAAACTTACCAATAAAAATGTTTCTAGTTCTAGTGTAAACAGCTATTGCGATTGGGTTGGTCAAAAAAACACACACAGTAAAATATATTTCTTGACATATATTGGTCACAGTATGTAAGAATTAGATGAACCGAAGAGAGCATGACAGCTAAAATACTAGAGGGTATGTTGGAAAGTTTTAATTGCATGGTGTCTATCCAACCAAGATCACACCAACCCCACTCCCTTAACTGGCTATAGCATTTAGTCAAACACCAAGAGAATAACGATATATTTATTGCCGTTCCAATATTATGTTATTTTCTACTTAATGTAATGTCTTATTTTCTTCCCTTACAATTTACACGAAATTAATTTTAAAAAGTTGTTTTATAATTTTTTGAGTACATCAAATCGATCACAAAATATTATTTTCAATGTACTCTTAGATAATGTACTTGAAACTGAGAAAGATACTTATTTGAACAAAATTTAAGAATACGCCAAAAATCATAAAAAATGTTTCTTGAAAAAGTACGACATTTCTAGCAGGTTATGTTAGATTTGGTTTGGTTATGTTAGGTTAACCTAAGTTATGGTTATGGTAGTGAATTAACGGAAACAAATTTGACCCTTGCGAGGCTGTAGCCAAGCATGTCAGAGGGCCACAGAGAGACACACAAATGGGACTGCAGATAGAGTTTATCTGACGAAGCCGAAAGGCTTAAGCATATGTCATAGGCCATAGGTCGAGTGTCCTCTATCAGGTAATGGGCCTAGCTCTGCTACGATTATGAGGAACATCAATGGTATAATAAAACCAGTGAAGCTAACAGTAATATAACTGAAAAATTTATAAGTATACTCAGCCAATAAAAATTTATCCAAAGATAAAAAAATAAATTCTTCGTGTTTCAAAACTAATATGTAGATGACAAATGTCTAAATATCTGAATATTGTAAGAATACTAACAACTTAAGTTCACAATTAAAATTATTTAATTTAATGAAACTACACCTCCAATATCTCTTAGAATAGTGAATCACAAAATAATGTTAAGTACATTTAAGAGTCACATAGGACTGGTATACATATAACATATCGACACATCGACTGATCACTTGTCTATAGAATCAGGTGTTCGATTTATCAACAAACTGTCCAACGCAGTAAAAACGCCAGAACGTCCAAGGCGCTCAAAACTTGCTGTATAGCCTCGCACGTATATTACAGTGTGAACAAGTTTCTGGCGAGTAACCGGTGACTGAGACCATTTCTGAGTTGGGATGTCAACGATATATAGATATATCGGAAATATCAATGAATATGTTTCGATATATTGATATATTAGTATCAATATTTTCTTTCGATAATATCGGCCATATCGATATTTTTGTCCGATATATAATATCACTAAATATTGACATTATTCTCTCTTCTCAAAATCATCACGATTAGAAAAAAACAAATCTAAATTGCCTCTTATGCGTACAAAACATGCACTGTAATAATAAAACAACTTTTTTAACGCACTAAAATATAAGTTTTAACGGGTAAATTAAGTTCTGTGTGAGTTGGCAATGCTGACTCTAAGATGTCTAGCTAGTCACCTTACAAATCATTATTGCATTATTATTTTATAATTAAGACAATTATATTTTTTGAATTTTTTTTTCATTCAACCCTACAGACCACAACTTGTTTCTTGTACAAGAATTCATTAATTTTTACAGTCAGTAGCCTATTCTAAATAGTGACAGCTAAACATGAGTGAATTTTTCGCCAAGACATTACAGTTAGTGCATAATTTTGAACTAAGGTAAATCATTTTTCGAAAAAGTTGAAAATTTCGAGAAAAGTTTTCGAGAAAAGTTCACACACAAAGACATACACACCGGTGGGTGGGTTGGTCGATGTATCGGTTATCCCATATATCGATATTTTTCTTTCTATATTATCGTTAGATCGATATTTGGTTTGAGATATATTGATAATTCGATATATCAATTTGTTGAACATATTGGTCATCCCTATTTCTGATAGTGGGGATGATTGGCAAGAATGAATGAATGAACTTGATTGTATGGCTGAATGAAGATTTTGTGGGTTGAAAGTGGTCAAATTTAAGAACTCGTGCTTTGTGACATACACTTGTATTATTTCCTTCCTACCAATACATATTATGCCAATTAATAAACTATTACAATATGTATGAGCTAAGTATTGCTTTATATTTGAATGAACAATTTACAAAACACAGCTTGTACTCCTTAAAAAATCAAACAAACTTAACAGGAATGAAATGATTTAATATAAAAAGTTCATGATGATCACTACACAAATTACTGGTTAGGTTCTTTTTGAGTAGTATAATGCTCAGGAAAGCTAAGCTTTTTACTTCACCATTGTAATATAAACACAGTGGTTGGCTCTCAATGGGTGAAAGTGTGTGTGAAGAACACCTTTATTGAGTCTTACGGGTTCACAGTGCTTTACAACTTTGGGGTGTCATAAAATGTAGGCCTTAAAGGCTAAACGTACTTTCACGTAGACATTCACTGATGCAAGTTTTATAAGGATAGATACACATCGATCCTTCTCTAACAGGTAATAGTGGTTTGACAATATCTAAACCCTTACACTTAGCTGTATTTTTATTTGCCTAAAATCATTCTTTGATTTTTTAAAACCTTTAATGATAATATTTATATTATTTTAATATTCACATACGTTAAAATATATTTTATTAACAAGTAATACAATACCATTGAAGTTTAATAAATTGAATCGCTTACTTCACGTGGTTACCTACAAATATAAAAACCAAAAATTACCTTTGACATCAAAGATTCTGAAAACTGTTGACCATAAAAATAGGCACAAATCTAAATGAGCACTAAAGGTAGAGTTTTAAATACTTTCTCTCAAAGAGCTAAAATAAATTAGATACTAAATATTCAAATGCCGGCCAATTACAATTTTTTTTATATAATTAACCATCAAGTGAAAAAGCTCGGAACTGTGCAAATTCTGTTCCTCAAAGTAAACGACCAGCCTTCCCGATCACAAAGCAACCTTTCAGATATACATTCTCAAATACAAAGCAAACGTCCATACACGCTTTCTCATCCACAAAGCAAACGTTTAGACAAGCGCCATAATCCACTAAGCAAACGTCCAGATACGCCTTCTCATCCACAAAGCAAACGACCAGGCACGCTATCTAATGCACAAAGAAAATGTCCAGACACGCCATCTCATCCACAAAGGAATTGTCCAGACACGCTATATCATCCACAAAGCAAACGTTCAGATATACCTTTTCAAATACAAAGCGAATGTCCAGACATGCTTTATAATCCACAAAGCAAATGTTCAGACATGCCATCTCATTCACAAAACAAACGTTTAGACACTTTACTTCTCAACTACAAAGAAAACGTCCAGACACACTATATAATCCACAAAGCAAACGTCCATCTCATCTACAAAGCAAACGTTTAGACACTACTTCTCAACCACAAAGCAAACGTCCAGTCATGCCTTCTCATCCACCATTCATTTTGAGGCCGATGTCTTAAATGTGCATAAATATGATTCTCTTAGTAACACCCTTAGTCTATAAAACATTATTGATATCATTCCAGCAAATAGACATATTTGATGGCTCACACTTAAAATAATTGATGCTAAACGATAAATACAATAAACAAAGCACCCTGGAAGCACACGTTTAGATTCAGTTAACCACAGATTTTAGCGTGATGCAAATACGTGTCGCAGGTTATTATTGATGTGTTAGTAATTTACAATAGACGTGGTGACAATATTGTTACTCAGGCTGCCTAGGTCATAGTCAATATTTACAGGCTACGTGGTACACAGGTCCAGCAAGTGCTCCCTAAATATGACCACCGTCCGCTGAGTTGGGGACTTCAATGGTCATCATAAGAAAATGTGATGTTTATGTCTGATTTATGACATAAATACAAGCAATATAGCTGGGCTGAAAATAATAAATTACAGTTGGTATATGGTCACAAGTTTAAACCTAAATCTGCTGTTTTGATCATGATTGCATTAATGTTTTAATCCTCTTATTGCTTGTGTGGTCAATGTTTCAAGTATTTTCTTTATTATCTTATTAAAGAATCATACAAAAAATCTTGCATTCACATGATATGAATTTAGAGTATGTAAGAGGTCTACTCTTAGTACCGGCACGGCATTCACTTAATAGTGGACGCTATTAGGAAGTCTGAGGTACTGGAGAGGGAACTGAGTATCTGGCTTGTCAGTTAGATACCAATCAGACCAATACTACTGGGTCAGATTAGTTGGTCGTTTAGTTGCTCTGGTTATTGGACTTTTGATAAATAGGGACAGTCGACTTTATTTAGTAACAATGACTACACTTGTTCATCTACACTCATTACACTGATTTTCACCTCATAGTTGTCCATGTCTCTACGATCGGCTATCGATGTCTTGTTGATAAATAATAATATATTTAAAAGAATGAACATATATTGATTGGTTTCGGTGTGCATATGCCCCCCCCCTCCACACACACAATCAAGAGACCTCTGTATGGCCTTCCACTCACCCAACAGATAAACAACTTTCTATAGTCCCCCACATAATAAACAGAAAAATATCTGTTTATGGCCTTCCACTCAGCCAACAGTTAAATACCTGTCTATGGTTCCCCACATAATAAACAGAAAAATATCTGTTTATGGCCTTCCACTCACCCAACAGATAAACACCTGTCTATGGTCCCCCACATAATAAACAGAAAAATATCTGTTTATGGCCTTCCACTCACCCAACAGATAAACACCTGTCTATGGACCCCCACATAATCAACAGGCAAATGTCTGTTTATGGCCTTCCACTCACTCAACGGATAAACACCTGTCTATGGTCCCCCACATAATCAACAGACAAATATCTGTTTATGGCCTTCCACTCACCCAACAGATAAACACCTGTCTATGGTCCCCCACATAATCAACAGACAAATATCTGTTTATGGCCTTCCACTCACTCAAAAGATAAACACCTGTCTATGGTCCCCCACATAATCAACAGACAAATATCTATTTATAGCCTTCCACTCACCCAACAGATAAACATCTGTCCATACTCACCCACTCGCTTAGCAGATCTAGAGTGTTGAGGAAACAGTTAAACAATATTGTGCATTTTCAAGTATATTTTTTATTTTAGGCAATCGCTCGAAGGAAGCAAACTATCAAACCTGACAGCCTAAAATATTGTATATCATTGGGCATGCTGGGTAAAACGCGATATTTTAAATAAATGTATTGAAATGTATCTTTTCAATAAGAGTGATATCAATGTATATACATTTTAATGTCACTGTTTACCTTCGTGATATATTTGTTTTATATCTCTTAACGTACATTCTTATTAGTTACGAAATTAAAGTTTATATGTCTGAAAACAAATTTACGAGACATAATACTTTGAATTCTTTAGAAAAAAAGTATTTTAATTGAGTTATAGGAAACTAGCATGTCATTAAACTATAGAATGATGACAATATGGTTATTCTTTCATATTACGTCTAAACACAGTTGGCAGCCTGTTATTGATATCATATGGTCAACCGACAGCTGTTTGGTGTCTGTTTACGCCTCAGTAAATTTTGTACAGATTTACTGTATTGTTTCACCGACCATATAAATTATTGCACATTAATGCTGTCACTGAGAACTGATTTTTGTCCACATATTTACCCTGATATATTAAACATATTCAAAAAGCCTTATCACATCTAATTATACTTGTATAAGTTACTACTCACATGCTGTTGATATTAATAATGTATATAAACCCTTACTATATAAGATGTACATCTTTCTTTTTAAGAAATTTTGATAAATAATTGTGTAGCTAAGTATAATTTGATAGTTCAAAAATATTATGAATAATCTATTACACATTTTGGTACTCAAAACCTTCGTCAGTAATTTAAGGTGAATAGTTATAATTAGAATAGTTCAATAAAGTCGTTATATAAAATGGTGTAGTAGCTGGAGAACAAATTGAAAATATCAGTGGTTTGGAATTTTGACGGTATTTAGTTCTATGCATCTCATTTTGTATACACAGATCCACTGGTTTAATAAAATAAGTTTTTGATAATGGGGTCGAGTTGGCTCTTACGAGGGACTACTCCGAAGACAGCTATGCGTCGTATAACGGTTAAGTAAGTAAGTCTTATGTTTTTTTCGTAATTTAAATCTTCCTGGCCACATTACGAGACACCATTTGGATTACTCATCTATAGATTGAAGCTGCTTTTATACAAAATTAATGATAATCAAAATAATAAGGTTTTACTAATGTTTTAGGGTATTTCGCATGTTAGGCTTAATTACTTTAGTAATTGCAATTGAATTATCATTTCGTTATAACTATATGAAATTAAAGGAAAAGTTATAACTTTCCATGAACAAGACTGTGTAGTTTATTCTGGCCCTTGTATATATTTTTTATTTTCCACTATGTTATAATTACTTTTGTAAGCAACAAATGACTACACTGTTTGAATTGAAGAGACCACATAGCATACAAACCCACGCACCCACCCATATATTGACCCACTCATACACGTTTAGTATATGTTTAGCCTTCCGGCGTATATTTGTCTGCTTAATGGTGTTCTTCCGGGCGCCCAGTTTGTCGCTCTAAGGAGTTTTGTTGTAGATTTTATCGGAACTGCCACTAAGAATAGTAAAGATCCTGACTCACTAACGAACGAGTAATGTATTCCCTTCCCCTTTCTCTCCCACCCTCATAGCCCCCATCTGCCCCGTCCCACAACTCGACATATGTACATAACTACCATATTTACAGTAAACTAGCGATTGATTTTATATATATATATATATATATATATATATATATATATATATATATATATTATTAGTCCACTTTTTTAGCCAAAGACGACTGTACAAACTTAAACTCAAAATTTGAACAAATATCATTTAAAGAAAAAGAATTGATAACACTTTTTTTAAATTATATTTTTCAGATTTACTTTATACTAAGTCCATTAGTACCTTTTGTCCACTATATTCTCAAACTGTTATTAAATTATATCACACGGCTTGTTCATGAGTTATGCACCAAAAATGCGTAACTAGTCACTTTTTTAAAGTAATCTTTTTAAAAGTATATATTATAGTCCCTTTTATTTAGTTTATCACCACTGTACGTATATGGGTGGGTGGGTGATACATTACTAGTGTACGTGTGTGGACGTTGACTCAGTGTTCGGTTAGTTATTTTGACCAATATGGGTACGTTATATAGGTGGTAAACACATCGGTTTGTAAATAATATCAATATCGTGTACGTGAGAGTAGCGGATATCAGTTGAACCAAAACAGTTGAATTAAAATAACTATTTACAGTGAACTATATTTTTGTATGATTTTTATAGAATTCATGAATAAAATTGAGTACTTTCCAAATCATAAAATGAACTATTAATAAAATTAGATCTCCAAGGCAGCATGTCAAATCGAATGCCAAGTATTCTTATTTTAGTGTTCCAATCCTCTTCAGCGAAGATAAGCTGACATATGACAGTTTGCAGTGATGGTTGAAGATAAGCTGACAGATGACAGTTTGCAGTGATGGTTGATTATTGGTTTACTTTGCTTTCTTCAATAATAGATTTCACAATAACAACCTTCCGGTGACTGGTTATAATGTAGTCATTTACGGTGTCCGTGAGGGAATAAACATAAAATGTAATTAAAGTGGAAGTGGTTAAGATACTTAAGTGCTGAATTGTCCAGCAGCCAACTAAGATTCTATTCTTGGTGCGACCATGGATTGGTTTATACTCCCACTCTCGTGGTCCAGAAGGCAAGTTCAGGTGTTGTACCAACTATTTTACATTAAAAAACAATATGGATGCGTCTTTTTATAGTGGGGGGGATGTTGTTTTTAATTGTGCATCTCACTATACTAAAAGCAATATTATATAATGATTATTGTAATAAAAACACATAAATGGACTCACAAGAACCACACTTATCCAGTTTTTCTAGTGAGCACATCAAAAGACTTTTTTCGAATTTTTAAAAAATTTTTTGAAATTTTCGACTTTTTCGAAATTTTTTGAAATTATCGATTTTTTCAAAATTTTCGACTTTTCACACACACACACACACACACACTCACGCCACCCGATATTGTTAGTTCTAACGTTCATTACCATAATTTGCCAGTGAATTAATAGCTATCTAATTTCATGATAATTATCGTTGAACGAAGGAGGAATTGCTATGTTATTTTTCCATCCAAAACGCCAGAGTTCACATCCGGATATGACTATCTCGGACACTAGCCATTCATATTTTACTATAGTTTAATGTATATGCATGTGATAAATATGTGAAAATTTTCAAATTATAATTATTGCTGCGTTGCATATCTTAATTGCGAGCAAGAGCAAGCCACTGTAGATATTTTAGTATGGTCCAAAACAAAACATATAACGTACAATCCTTTCCTGCATCTATAAAATGCACTTTGGCAGAATATTTTTTGGTAATTTATTATGCGTTGTTAATATATACAGGGTCCCGTAAGTAACCAGCCAAACTTCTGGAGGTCATTCTTTGGGTTAAAACAAACAAAAAATGACATGTGTAAAAATCGTCTATCTCGCTCCATTATCTGTCTGTATATATTTTTTACTAAACACTTAATATATCTAAAGTTATTTAAGACAAAACCATGAAAATTTGTATGAATGTTGATCTTCATAGTGTTCAAGTACTATTTAAATTTCATTTTTTATAGTAATATTTTTAAAAATGGCCATTTTAAAATTTAAAATCCAAATATCTTAATAACCTTAAACTTTACTAAAAACCTGTAAGTTACAAAAAGGTTTAAGAATTTATTTCTACAAATAATTGTATAAAAAGTTTTAATATTGAACTACTATTAACTAAGAAATTACAATTTCTATCAAATAAAAATACACTGGATATTAATAAAATTGGAAACTTTAGTAAAATAACATTTATTTACTAAAAATTAAATTTGTGCTAAATAGATTTTTACATCTGATTTGGAAATTGAAAACACATACAGTCAATGAATATCAGCTCCCTGTAATATTGAGAGTTCATTGTTAGAAAACACCTATTTGTATTTGTTATTGATTGGAGTTTATTACTAAACAAAAACAGTGATGTTAATAGGTTCTTGAGATAGTTTTTGTGGTTTTTGCCAGGTCTCCTGATATAAACCCCCTGGATTTTTTGTATGGGGTTACCTTAAATCTTTAGTATACCAAACACCTATTGGAAGTATTGAAGTGTTAAGGGAAAATAGTGGATGGCTGTAATACGATTTGACAGAAACCGGGTGTATTTGAACTAATGAGATGTTCTATGAGAAATCGACTGGAACGATGCATAGACATGGATGGTGGGCACTTTGACCACATGTTGTAGGATAACTAGTATTTTTTTTTCTTTTGTTTTTCTTTACTGTTGTTTTTGAGTTATTATTACGTCAATTCTAACCTACTCCTACTGTATTTAGTTTTTAGTAAATAAATGTCACTTTACTAAAGTTTCCAATTTTATTAATAGCAAGCGTATTTTTATTTGATAAAAACTGTAATTTCTCAGTTAATAGTTGTTGAATCTTAAAACTTTTATACAATTATTTGTAGAAATAAATTCTTAAAACTTTTTTGTAACTAACAGGCTTTTAGTAAAATATAAGTTTATTAGGATATTTGGCTTTAAAAATGTCAAAGGGCCGCCATTTTTAAAAGGTTATTGTAAAAAGAATTAATTTAAATAGTACATGAACACTATGAAGATCAACATTCATACAAACTGTCATGGTTTTTTCTTAAATAGCTTTAGAGATATTAAGTTTTTAGTAAAAACATATACAGACAGATATCCTGATAATGGAGTGAGATAGACGATTTGTACATATGAAATTTTTTGTTTGTTTTAACCCAAGGAATGAACTCCAGAAGTTTGGCTGGTTACTTACGGGACACCCTGTATATACTAGCTGTACCAGCCCGCTTCACCGGTCATAATATTGAGTTTAAATATACTGCATAATCGAAATGCGAAGCAAGTTTTCAGTTTACACAGTGTCCAATTTATATCCAATTTAGAACAGCTGATATTATGTATAATTAATTCACTACTACTGTACTCAATTATTTTTAGTTTTAAAAGTTTAACCTACCACAATTGTATCCAGTTTGTTTTTATTTAACAGCTGTTAATCAAGTAAATAAATTAAGTAATATAGTTATATAAGAATACCATGGGGACTTTGGAGGCCAGTGGGACGAAGTCCTGCGGTCGGAGAGGAAAATCCTTTCTGAGTGAGTCTCTAAGGGCCAAGATAAATCTATGTGTACAATTTCAACTCAATTGAACGTATAGTTTTAGATAAATCGTGATGAGTGGTAATTGGCTTTTATATGTATATATATTGAAACGTTACAAGCAAATCAAATATTTGTTTATAACGTTTACGTGTAACCCGAAATGGACCGAAATCGGAGCTGCACTAAGAGATGAAAAATATAAACATGGTATTTTATTTTCAAAAATACTAATAACATCTCATAAGACAAACTTTGCAGTAAAATGAATACTTAAGAAAGTTATCGGTCGAACTCATTTTATATGTGCATCAAATTGCATAGTTATATGAATTTTGTAAATACAGTACAGCGTTTCATAACAATAAAGAGAAAAGTTCAGCGCCTGCAAACTAACCGATACTATATCCGTCATACATTTTTGACTGGAGACTATGCGCCGAGGAGGGGGGAGAGGAAGGCCGCGACCTTGCTTGGAATGCGGAAATCTGGGTCACTAGGTTATCTGGCCGATGGTTATCAGTCGTTTAAAAGGCTTAAAGAGATTTAAATGTCCGCGCTCCACTACAGCTTGTTTCACAACAAACTAACGACTGAATTATGTTCCCTACTTTGTACAAAAAGTTTTTATGTAAAGATATTCTGACCAATAGGAGGGAGATGTCACCTCCTTTTCTTACTCTAGATTCCTTTCGTGGCTTTAGCATCTACAAAATACTTGATAGAATTAGAAAACTAACAATTCGCTTTCACTTATTAGTAAAGATGTGACATATCGGGTTTCTCGCCATATTTAGACAAGTCCTGTGAACTGGCTATGCATTTGGTCAAATAAAATTGTAAATTTTCAAATTAAAATCAGTGTGTTCTTTTAGATAACAAGGTTTCAAAGTCTAGATAAATCTGTAAGTTTACTTTTAGAGGGCACAAAGTACTATATTTGAATCAATAAATTATTGTGTTTCTCGCCAGTTTTAGCCATGTCCTTTGATCTGGCTAAGAATGCTTACAACTAAATTGTTAATTTTCCGATTGAAAACAGTTTCTCCTAGATAACAAAGTTTCATAGTCTAGAAAAATCTGTAAGTCTACTCTTAGAGGCCGTAAATTAACCAATTTGAAAATTGGTCCTCTACCTAAGGATGAAGGAGGTGAGAGAACAAAAAGTCATAAGGTCAAATTTGTAGATCGTCTCAAATCAGGCACAGAAAATGGTGTTAGTTTTGCTGTAGAACCGTTCATCTAGCCACTACAGTCGAATTTGATAAATGCTGTTTTTCGCATTTACAATTTTTGGCACTAAAAAGGCTGCCATTTTCGATTTACTAAGAATTTTTCAGTCGAGGCTAAAATAAACAACATAAGGCCTTTGACTCTACAAAATTTCAGCCTCATAGGTTTAGTACTTTTTTAGTTACAGCGATGAGTGAATGAGTCATTGGGGTATATATAGGTACATATGTATATATACACACACAAACTTTTTTTTGCTATTTCAAAATAAACTTATATAAATATAATATATTTATGTTTATAATACTTTATTTTTCAAAACTCTTGTTTATCTTATGCAAGTGTTTTATACATAATGTATTCTAAAATCTTTAGCATTAGTGATTAAATATATCAGTTAATGGTAAAAATAAACCCGTCTTTAATAGAACAATTGTGAACAATTTGGGCGGAATTCGGAGTAATGACGTTTTATTCCCGTGAGGACCTCCTACGGAGCTCAAGAACCTTAATCCTATTTGAAGTATTTAAAAAAACAATTATCACCAGCTGCCTTATTTGGGCTGAAATAAATAATTATATCACTTTAATGACTAAAAAAAACACTGTGCCTTAATATAATCTAAAGATTAACTGTTAATAAAAAATAATAATAAATAAAAAAACTGGTAATCCTAATCTAGCAAATCAAAGAATATGTTTTAGAATGAGGTAATTATTAATATTTAATGTATATCTATATACTTGGTAATGAATCGACTCTATTAATAAAAAACATGACTGATTTCCATTCTCAAGTACATAAGTATATTTCATTTTTTTCTTAGTTATAATACAATTTATTTGATCAAAAATGTCCATGCTATTATATTTATATTGTTTTACCTGTTATATAGTATGACTGACTTATGGTTATTTTATGTGTTAGTATTATTATTTACATCAAAACTTCAGAGTACAATGTCTTCCACTTCTGTTTGGCTAATTGCTCAAAGTTACTATCCGTTTGAATTGATTCTCACAATATGGCTCTTTCATGATACATTAAGTGCATCTGACACCAACTACATAACAGACTCTGCTTTCTGCTAATTATCATATAATTACCTCTAAAACCAGTTTCATGTTCAGTAATCCATCAACGTTGCCGATAACTTTGTTTGAGATGAAGTGTCTTCCGTTGTCTTGGAACAAGGTTAAGTACGTCACCTATAATATACATAATTGTAAGATATTTTGGGAGCAGATTAGCCGTTATTTATGTTTTTTTTAACTTAAAAAAAACATGACTCACCCTTGTATGATAGAAACTTAAGCACTTTGGAGTTACGGAGTAACCCAGCTATTTGAGGAGGGGGGTTGTGTTTTGGAGATTGCAAGTGATAGACTCTGTTCTCAATTGTTCTAATAACAACAAGTAGTCTACTCAATGATTACCATCAGCGTGGACCCTACTAAAGGGGAGCCTATATGGGATGGTTGCCAGAATATGGGTATTTGTAGAGGGGAAAATTGAGTTCAATGATTGTCAGTTTGCCAAAAATCATAATAGTTTAACGTGGATCGTATTCTACACAAACTGTAGGTCCTCTACGTACGCTTAATACTCAATAACAGCAATTTAAAAGGAACAGTCACCCTCAGTTAGTAACAATGACTACACATGTTTATTTTAAATCAGCATACTCATTCGCAAGCCATACTTACCCGTATCTTGTTGATTGGTATCTTACCAATATATAAATAAAATACCATCACGTAATACTATATGTTAGAATATTTAAGCCTATACACTCAAAATGTAATAACCAGCAATAAATTCTTCATATCACAACTAATCACGTCTGACTGTATATCCGCTCAGCGGTTATCTGACCCAAATATTAAATAAAAGGCAAACGTATGTAACACTGATGCCAACTACTAAGCTGTGTTTGTTGAGAGTGGGTGGTACAATAAAAGCCAATGTAAATTGTATAGGAGTGTGTGTATTAACTAATATAATTTATCTGTCCATCACCAAATATTAAGTAGACTGTTTATGAATTTGATGACTGTTGCTTTATGATTTTTACAATAAGAGATAAAGCAACACTTTGAACATCTGAGTGTCATATCTGTTAATTTATTATGTACATGTATTCCTCAACTACAACAGTTTTTCATTCTCAATGCAGAAGTATATTTTTACGAGAGTCATTCAATAATTAAAGAGATAGACTAGCCTGGAGAAACGTTTATTATTTTAAGACAAGACTTTTCCTAATTTTCAATATAATCCCCATCAACATTTATGCTTTTTTCAACAAGTTACTAGCTTTTTTATACCGACTGCAAAAAAAATCTTTACTGTGGACTCAATTTGCCAACAATTTCCCACAAATTCGTTGTTATTCTATAACTTAATGCTTCTTTTAGTAGATCAAACAATTGGAAATCAGAGGGCACTGAATTGGGCCAGTAAGAGAGGTGAGGCAGTATCTTCCAATCAATGTTATCGGTGGTTTTTCGTATTAATTGAGAGAAAGAACGTACATTGTCTTTCTGTACAATCACACCTCTCTTCTGAGATTCATGACACTTCTCTCCCAAAACTGGCTGTGTCTGGAATAATTTCCACGAATTTTCTAGTTTCAAGTAAGGAAGTTGAACCGCCAACCACCTTCCTGAACTGTGTTCGTCAGTCACTTATTCGCGATCATTTTTGAACTGTTCTACACACTTGTTAAACTGACTAAAGTTCATAAAACTTTCGAAAAACACTTTAATAATTCTAGAGTACATATTAGACGGGCTTCTACTTTCAGGAGTTAAAAAAATGAATCACAAAACGTTGTTCAATCAATTTATTTTCAAGAAGACCCAACATCGTTAAATTTATTTTTGAAGCCATGTTATAAACAAAGCAATGTTGATCCATCTGAGCAACTGATTATAAATGATCCCAGTAATGCTAACTTAACGTTCCTGAGTGTCTCTCCTGGCACATGGGTCTGCCCTCTCATACTGGGAATTGAGAGGGTAGACCACTGTGCCAGGAGAGGCACTGAAGAACGTCTCGTTGGCCCAGAGCAGGCATGCGGGGTTGCTTACAGCCTCGCCGAGAGCGTTACCTCTACATGGGTCGCTGACAAGCACCAGGAGACCTGGGAGGCAACGTCAGGTAACAGGCAAGCATAGTAGGACCTAACATGGCCATCGTACTTCAACACGGTTGAAGCTCTATCTCTAGCAAAATCACTGGACACTGGACGTTTCGGGCATACATGAACAAGATGGGATTTCCAACCCCTATTTTCTTGTGTAGGAAATGTGGGGAGGAGGAAGAGTCTGGATAGCAAATCCTCTTCCACTGCCCTGCCCTAGCAAGGAAGCGGTCTCTCACCTTGGGCAACGTTTTAGAACGCGGCCAAGGTGTAGCACAGGAAAACCTCATCAAGGCAATATAAAGTTTCTCTAAGGATCTTGGATTGGATGAGGTTTGAAGTTCTGTAAAGGAAGACGCACAATAAGCCTATTGGCTTAAGGGACGTTGCCAGGTTTTTTAAGCCTGGCCCTCCCAATCGTACAAAAATAATGAAAAAAGTAATAAAAAAATGCCAATATAAAATCTCAAACATATCAAACACACTATCAGACTTGCACTATCAACCATTTTTGTACCAAATCAATGTGTCTCTTTAATTATAGATTGTCCCTCGTAAAGTATCTATAAAGTAAATTGCGAAACCTCACACTAACACTGAGCTGTCATTTTAAGCAACGTCTATAATTGAAATGTTAAACAACTTATTTCAGAACATTACAAAGCATATAACATAGAGGGACTTCCATAAATTTCAAATTGACTACCCTATAACCTTCCCAATACTTAATCAAAAACTCGATCTACAACATCCCTCGAGCTGTAGAAACTAAGATGAAGTTGTTTGCCAAGTTAGTGTCAAACACACGAGCGGTATAGGGGGCACACAAGTTGGCTGATAGATACGCCCGGGGCGCACAATACGAGAAGTAGGCGCAAATTACCGCGTATAATTTGTACTCATGTCATGACTACCATATAGATAACATTGTTTTATTGGTGCTGCAGTTTTCAACTGTATAGACTCTGTTCTCTTGTGTGTTTTATTGAATAAGTTCCACCTCATTAATATGCTGTGAGGTGTAGTATAATGAAATTAAGAATACAATAGGTAGATTTTCCTAATGGTGATCTACAGGCGGTTATTATTTTAACTAAATAAAGTTCACTACATAAAAAAACTTGTATAAAAATATAAATAGTTAAGTGTTTTCTTGTACCGTTCAAAATTTAGTCTACATTATAAGTCTATGACTTATAAATATTCATTAAAATATTTTAAAAATCTAACATCAAGTGTTTCTAATTGTACATTACCCATATTAATTAGGGCAATTACATTTTTCAGATTCAATTGCCACCACTACTCTGAATGCAAACAGGATTCCAGAAATCTAGAGTTTGCGACTGGATGTCTTATAAAGTACTAGTATCCGTTAATGACATAAATCATATTCTCAAATTTATACCGAAATTGTGCAGATTTCGTTTAATTAGGTTACAATAAACACAAAAATCAAAGTAGTAGACTTCAGTATAATTTACTTTAAAATATATGTAAAATTCATGTTGAAAAGTTTATTTATTAAAAATTACTCATTATTTTTGTATGATTTTGTATGTGTTTGTTTTATGTGTAGATAGATTTTGTTCTTTGTAAATTAAATATATACACATGTTAATTGTTTTAAAATACATTTTCTTGTAAACCTGAATTGGAATAAGAAACATTATTTAAAAACAAATAATAAACAACAGAAACTCAATATCTCACAGCAGATTGAAAAAAATTTGTTTAAAAATTGAACGTGGAACACCAGAGTATTGAAAAGAGAGGTTTTTTAATTTGTTTTCTTTTCTGTTAATTCTAATGTAATATTAAATAAAGTATTTAAATATTATCAAGGAAACATATTTTTTTAGCTATTTTTTTATTCAAATATTATAAATTGTTGATAAATATATAGAATGAATAAATATTATGAATATTATCTTTCATATAAAATGTCAAACAATTATTTATTCATATTGGAAATAAAATTAAAAACCTAATCAGAATATAATAAACAGAATAAAACTAATTTTAATGAATTTTATCAAGGGTACCCTCCAATTCGAATGGCTATTTTGTAAGATTTTTCTCAAATCCTTACTTCACTATTAAATGAAGTGATCGGGTAAGTTTTTATTTATAATTAGTGTGTTATACTCTTAAATGAACAATATAAAGCAATACGGCAAAAGACTTCATGTTCTTCTGAAAATACTAAATATATATTTCTTTTTCAAGTGAGGTTAGAATTGAACAGCCCTTTCTACGACCTATAAATTAATACCTGACAAACATAGTCATGTAACTAACTAACTTGGTAGAAATATCTTACCTAAGAAGGAAACAGGATTTCTTCAAAAATGGAACAGCAATGGTTATTGATGCTGTGACAATATACTTCTTCAGTGTTGTACCTTGAACACAGTGGTGGTTCTGTAAGGGTACAAGCTGTGAGGGATGAGCCTTTATGGCGTCTTACAGGGATCCGGTGTTTTACAGCTGTGCGGAGTCATAAAATAGAGGCTTTATAGGCCAATGTTGCTTGTAGGGACTTGGTACCAATTATAGATGTAATATTTACAGGTTGAACCATTAATGTTTTATCAAGGACCTAATAGTACGACAAACAACAATACCCTATATTTACTACCTTTTTTCGGATCTTTTCTGTTAATTAACTACCACTACTTTTTTTGTTTCCGTTGATTCAACACGACTTGATGAATATTTTATTGCTCAAAAATATGTTCCCAAATCATTTTTACATCCACTGTGTTATCCTTATCCGCTAAGAATCCGATATCGATATCGCTGGACTTATCTTATCGCTTTCCATCTACTTAAACACGGAGAGCGCATTCGGCGGTAAGTCAATCATTGGATTTACCGGTTTGTAATCAACTTTAGTAGCCACCTAACCTAACCTACCTAACATAACCTACCTGACCTAACCTAACTTAACCATAATTTCGATAAAAAAAACTAGTGGTAGTGAAGTAACGGAAAAAGTAGTGGTAGTGAATTAACGGAACATTTTTTCTAATCGGCATATTTGTTGTTAGAAATTACAAATCAGTGAACAGACTATTTTTAAATAATATAAATATAACATGGTATAAATATTCTGGTGATCTATTTACTTCGTGAAATGCTATGGTCTGTTGATGGTTAGATCTACATTAATAAGTCGATCACCATAATGTGTGATTCCTTCTTAAACTTATATTACGAGTATACTAAAACTGTTTGGCGATTTATTTGTTTTTTATAACATTGTAATTTTTATAACAACGTAGTTTTAAGACATTTTGTGTTGAAAACGTGAATATTTTTATCAATATAGAAATCTTCAAGTTAAAGTTTAAATAATAATTGAGCTATACAAACGGTAAAAATTAATTTAATCAAAATATAACCAATGACGGCGTTAAGACGTGATCTAGCTACAACTATGTATTGAAAAAATTGCATCACCACCTGTGAAGGGCCTCCTGTATCTGATTAAAACCATACTTGAAGATACTCAGTGACTAAGGATAAAATCAGCTCGTTGGTTCATAACATTAAATCCTGCGACTTAGTAAAATGTTACACTTTCATAAATACCTAGCCAAAAAAATAATTTCTATTTTAGTCTATATGAACAAGTAACATAGGTCATTGGATGAATTCCAGCACTCCACATTTTCTTTGGTAACAACAGACTATACCTCATAAGATAAGTGGATGTCATATATTGATAACTAGGGGGTACCCCTGAACGCTTCGTGTGCCAACCCCGTCGTCACTCGTTACGCTCGTGAGGTATGCTCGGCCTGCGGCCTCACCAAGTCACTCTGCTACAGTCCCATTTTTGGATTTTGGCATGTCGCCTCGTGAGGAAGATCGATCTACGTCCTTACCAGGACTCTTAAGCAGTATTCTATGAACTATATAAAAAAAATACCTTTTTAGGAGGCATGTCATAAAAATTAAACTGCAAAATAAATAATTATTTATTTTTTATTTTCACGTTTTACCACATGTTTTAATTACCGAGGAAAAAAGGTTAACACCAAATACAGATCACCTGATCAAGTAAAAGTAGTGTGTGCTACACTCTCAAGGTGTAATGTAGAACTACAATAAATCAAAACATATACAGTACTGTTGTTGTAAGAACTTCAATCTGCTTATGGCATGTGAAAGTACATTAAACCACTCAGTCATATGTTTTTTGTAAACAATACAGATTCTCCATTTGAATAACATGGGATCTTTAGGAGCCCGTGGGGCGGGACCCTGTGGACGGATCTGCATCAAGAAACCATCTCGGGAGTACACAGGACAACATTCTAAAGTTTCATGGCGATCGGTTGGATGGTTTGGCAGCGCATAAACTTCAAACATATATATATATATATAAATACAAACATCCTCTTTTATAAATATAGATACGCAATAAAATGTCATTTTCTTTTCACATTTAGATGATTCCTGGACAGTATCCAAACTAATTGATATCCTTATTAAAAAACTTAAGTAGAATTTGGATTTTTCGGTAACAATGTCACTTGACTGTTTACAATGTCAGTTCACAAGGAACTGTTTATAATGTCACTTGACGTTTTTTCCAAGTTTAGAAGGTCATTAATCCTTTACAGTCTCAGCGATACCACTGAGGATACCAAATCACAGGATGGGCGAAACGTTTGCTAATAGTCTGAATAACACCTATATTATAGTTACAATACACGCAACTTAAGCCAAAGAGTACTGTATTAACAAATATAACTTATAATTTAATATATACATTTTTCACATCTTTCAAATCACAATTTAATTAGAAGTCACAAAATGTAACAAGCATATATTTATGTATAGCAGAAATGTTCTTATATTTATTGAACTGAATCATAATTCCATTTCGGCACATAAACTAAACAGTCATTTGAATTTTTTAATCCTAGTTTAAGGGCTCTAAATAAATAAAAATGCATAATATAACTACGTCGATCCATGTTCACAAACTACGATGTGAAAGGACTTAATTAACAATGTTTTGTAAGTTATTCAGTTGATCAGAGCTTATTGGTGGAGGTAAGACTCAATATCAGGTATTCATCAAAAATACAATAGAAACCAGTGTGCTGCTCGTATTATACCTTAAACAATACGAGAAGGGGGTAAAGAATGAATATCACATCAAACAGTGCATTGTTGTCACAAAGGAAAGTCAGCTGTTTTTACTGTTTCGTCAAATAAGTAGAAAGCCGCAGGTAAAGAATTGTTTTATGCGTTGTGGAGTTTTGTTTGGTGATTCGGTTTCATTTCAGTAGTCAAAATGAATAAGACATTGTGTTGTCATTTTGTCAGGGTCTGAGATAATGTTGAGATTCATACATTTTCAAAAAAAAAAAAAAAAAAAAAAAATACTATTGTTCTTTACCAAACCTACAACATATTTAAAATTTTGGATTTGAATGCATATGACACTTTCTTAATAAATATATTAAAATCTATTGATTAGTAGCAATATAAAATTGTGTATATGAGATCATAACTGACTATGATTCCGGGTATAGTCGAATAATAAATGCAAATGATTTTTATTTATTTTTTATTTAATATGTAAATACAATTGAATACCAATGACAATAATGAAAGAAAGTTGTCTGCTTGGTTAACGAAATTGGTTTATATTATTTATTGCAACACAAACAAAATTCACCAATGAAATTTATTTTCTCCTCAAGGGTTAGTGCCAAAACGTTTTATAAACATACCCACGTTTTATTTATAAAAAATACAGTAAATATTAAGTAAATAATTATTTCAGATAGTAACACTGGTATTATTAGATCATTGTCTTTTGACTTATTCAGTTGTAAACTACACATACGAACTCATTTTTAAAATTTTGAGCTGTAATATTGAAATGTAATGACATGATTCAGTTAAAGATTTGTTATGAATTAAATGGCAAAACACAAACGAGAAATAAACTACAATAATGATTTATTTTGAAACAAACAAGTACCATGAAGTAGTCAAATATTTTGTGTCAACAGTTGGCGGTCCTGTTGATGCTATAATGTTGGTGGCCTCCCTCATCAGCTGATCGGGGTAAGAGTACACTTCGTTAATTGTGAATAGTCCGAATTTGCAACTTTACATCACAAAATACCATGGTGGATTCCAATACTGTGTGTATCCAATATGACCTTGTGGAATAGCCTTTGAAACTTTACTAGGTATTATATGTAATATACATTTATGTAATAAATCATTACAAATGTGCAGTCAAACTTATTCAAATAATTGGGCAAGTTCCTTAGATTTTTCTTTATTTTTAAGGGCCAATTCACCGTTTTATTGAACAATATACTGTCGAAACTAGTGGCGTAGTGTTGTAACCCAGCTATCTGGGGACAAGTGTTGTAGAGACTGTGGGTGATAGCCTCTGAGCTTAGGCCTCTTTATACTGATGTGGTATCCGCTGCATGGTTACTATGGGTGTGGATATTACTAGAGAAGTCTGGTTGTCCATATTGGTTGGTGGTCAGAGTTAGGATGTTGTCTAAGGAAGAGGCCTGAGTATTGGTCTTATCAGTAAACCGGAAATAAGACTTATAAAATATGGTTCGGCTTTCACACCAAGCTGTAAGTCTAGTCTGGCCATTGGGCTATCAATAAATGGCTCATCCTAAGGAACTGTCAAACATAGTTTGTAACAATTACCACATCCACATATGTTGTTCAGATGCGTTAACTTTCCATATTCATCCATAACTTGGTGATCGGTGCCTTATTAGGGAACTAATAAAAGGAAACTAATAAAAGGAAACTAATAAAAGGAAACTAATAAAAGGAAACTATAAAACAGTATTATAATAGTTATGAACGTGGTCATATCATTTAAAAAACAGCAACAGGTTATCAAATACTCCACATAAAATATGCATCAATTGAATATATATTTTTTTCTTCTTGTTTAAAAGTCCATTTCACGCGATGTCGTATTTCTATTTCCGCCTGTCTTTTCAGAGTACTGTACAGATATTCAGTGTGTCAGATCTGATTTAGGCTGAAGTGTGTTTTAGAACTTTTATACCATCAGAACATATTTACACATGGTGTTATCTTATATCTCATGTCTTAGTTGACACGAAATGACGATTTTGTATATTACTTAAAGCATTTGTGAATGTTGTAAAATGTAGAAAAGTATATTAACAACTTTATTGTTTATTAATAAATAAAAATAATGATAAATATGGAAATTTGTTTTTTTAAGATATTTAATATATTTATTATAGGTTACAACCGAAATTGTATATTTATAATTTAATAGTGCTTATACATTGTTTATGTTTTATAACACTATAAACACGATTAAATTGCTATAAAATTTTAATTACATCCAATAAGAAAAGCTTCATAGGTTGATAGTATCTTATTTTGTGTCTTAAGTATAATTGACATTTTTGTGTCCTGGATCATAATACTTTTTGTTTGCACATTTTACAAACATTTCTTAAGTTTTTACGTTGTATTAACGTACAACGTACACACTTTTTTAAGTTTAAAGTACGTTATAAGTTGAATCATAAAACAATGAAAATTCAGCCTTTAAAAAAAATAATCCAATAAGTGGGGTAAAACTAAATTTCGTAAGATGAAACTATTTTCCTTTCAAGTTTTATATTAAAATTTGGAGGTCATTCTTAAGTGGAATTTTTACATGGCCTTTTGGCCAATTCAATTTAGTGCAGTTTAATTATAACAAATTTCTAATAATTTGTCAAAAATAGGTAATGTTAGGGCTTTCCGGATACAAATCAGTTTGTCACTTTTACTTCCTTTCTGTGTGGTCGTCAATACACTTCAACATATTATAACTTTTTGATGGAATAAGAAAATAATTTTTTTTATGTCCCCGCGTATAGTAAAGATTGACTACCAAGAAGTCTAGAACTAAACTACACGTACAAACAATGTACCTTTTATATTGGTCACGTGATTTTGACCTACAGGAGAATAATAAGCGTCACCACTTTTATTATTAACTAGCGCCTTCTGGTATTTAGGTTATGTTAGGGTTTAAACACTCCCACCATGGGTTTTTAGGTTAGGTTTGGTTAGGTTAGGATTAAATAAATATAAGTTAACTTGTTTCTTGCTTAAATATTGCATACACAGATGTGAACTTTCTACTTCATTTCATAGCTAAATAAATGTGGGGACATTACGAAAAAGACCTAGAGAAAGTGGTATTGTATTTAAAAATTGACCATCTTTTAAGTATTAGTATGTATTAATCTAATTTGCGTCACTCTAATAAATATGTATATAGTTAGTCAAAAAAATTCCTTTAAAATATCGGAATACAAACTTATTTATTATTACTTTTTTTCTTAAGTAAATTGCTCTATAGCCTCATTTTTAAAATACTTATTCTCATACATGAGAACCCGACACAACTTGTGCGTGGGATGAGTGTAGATGACATGAGTAGTCTGGTTACTAACTGAGTACGTCTGTTCCTCAGAAAGGACCATTTATTAATAGTCAAATATCCAGAGCAACTAAGGGACCTACAGATTTACGTGGAAACCGAACTACGTAGTATTGGTCTGGTTTTCAGCTAATTAACAAGTCAGTTCTTTCCCCTAGAGATCAACCGGACAATGACTACCACTGGACAACTCAGACTTCTCTAGTAGTATCCACGCCAATAGAAACCATTGATCGGACGCCGTGTAGGTATTAAGAGGACCTAGTATACAACCTATTGTCTACAATCACCATAAAACTTTGTCTCCAAGTAGCTGGGCTACAGCACTACGTCACTAGTGCCGACATTTATTAAGACAGCTACTGCAATATTTATTTTCAACGTTGATTTAGTAAATTAGGCAATTATTACGCACATCTATATTATTATTTTACCGGTCACAAATATAAAAACATTTTTCTTAGAACACTTAAAGTACGTCTGTTTATTTAGATCCACTAGTATGTTTGGCCTCCACCCAGAAGAATGAGATGTTTTATAGTTCGAAATGTCTTGTTGCTGACAATGTATGGCCCATTAAGTGTCCAGCCCTTCCTTTTAGTGAGATATTTTCAGCAAGTCTTAAAGTTACTATCATAACATTGTGAAAAATACATAGTTTGCCACGTTCAAGTATAAAATAAAAGGAGATTTATTATTTTAACAGAAATAACAAGAAGAAATCTAAGTATCGTTTGTATTGTAGAGGAAACTAGAAAAGGATCAGCAGACAGAACCTTGTGTGAACAATGTTTGTACCCCAGTGAGTAAAAAATACCAGATTTATTTATTCCTTGTTAATACTTGCTGGGTGAAAATATTTTAAGTATATGGTTGGTTATACAATAATGTACAACGTTAATTGTATTCTACATTTATAAGTTGTAAGTCTTATCAATACTTGGGGACAAAGTGTTGATAAGCTTGTAGGTGGTAGGTTCTGTGCTCGATCCTCTTAATACCAATATGGCGTCCGCTCAATGGTTGCCATCGACGTAGACACTACTAGAGAAGTATGGGGTGTCCGTATTGGATGTTAGTCATGGTTCATATGTTGGGTATGGAAGAGAACTTAGTGTCTTGCTTGTCAGTTAGCTAAAAATCAGACCAACACTACGTGGTTCGGATTCTACGTAAAGCTGTAGGTCCCTTAGTTGCCCCGGCTATTGGGCTTTTGTTAAATAGCTCTCTCTGAAAGCAGTCAACCTTAGATAGTAACAATGAGTACACTCGTTCATCTACACTCATCACACTCATTCACCTGTCATATTCGCCTATATCTTGACGATCGTCGTCTTAATAATGATTAATAATTGAGTATGAGTATATTATTAATTTATGAATGACTAAATGCTTGGATAGTAAATATATACAGGTGAGTTTAAAGTCAGTTACCCACTAACTAGTTTCACAGTTTGAAAAGGCACATATTTTATATGCCATTAAATTAATACCGACCTAAAATATATTTAAAGCGTTTCAATTTTATCATGTATTAATTGTTGTCCAATATCAAGGAGTCAACTTCAAATTTTTAAATGGGAACGTGGTCATGTGATGTGTCATTCTTCAGATAATAACTATATTTTTATTTTATTTAATCGGTCATCTTCCATTTTTTCCGATTCAAACTGATTTGTCATGGCTAAAATAAAAAACAGCCTACAAAACTATAAAACTGTAAAAACACAAATCTGGTTTTGTTTTAGCCATGAAAAACCAGTATTAATTATTAAAATAAATTGGTGAAGACTAATTTAAAAAATCAATTAAAAACTAAAAATATACACATTTTTTAGTTTTTAATTCTGGTTCCACCATCATTTTCAAATGACATATAAGATGGCCACGTTCTATTTAAAATGATGAAGTTGACTCCAAAGTATTAGATCTTAAGTGATCCCTAATAATTGAAACACACTAAATGTAGTGTAGATTTATAATAATTCATTGACATATTCGAAAACCGAATTAAACTGTGAAAACAAGTTAGTATAATTTTGTGATTAAAAGAAGTCTTACTGCTTAAAATCACAAAGTATTTTTAACTAGGAAAATTAATAGGTGCAGACCAATCAAATAAAACAACAAAATAATTGAAATCTAAAGAACGACGTACATTTTTTTTAAATTCTGATAGCGCACCTGACCTGACCACATTATATTTAAAATGTTGAAGCTGGCTTCTGGATCTTGGACCCCAAATGACCCCCAATAACATGGAAACACTCTAATTTAGTGTGGGTTAGTATTATTTTAATTGCATATTCCAATAGCAACTATTTTATAAACCATGGATTTTATAAACATTTGTTGCTAACTGCTCCTTTCTTGATGTATTCTGGCTCCCACGGTACAATTTAGGATTTGTATTTCGATTAACTGACCTTAAATAAATATGATTAACTTATAATGTTAAAGTAACACTATATTAATTTGTATTTACATAATAGGATTAGATACATAATATACGATACGCAAATAACAACTTAGTTGTCTTCTCTCAAATGTTTACATTCTATTTGTTACATTCTATTTGTTACATACTATTTGCTACATTCTATTTGTTACATACTATTTGTTACATTCTATTTATTACATGCTATTTGTTACATTATATTTGTTACATACTATTTGTTTCATTCTATTTCTTAAATGCTATTTGTTACATTCTATTTGTTACATACTATTTGTTACATGTTATTTGTTACGTTCTATTTGTTACATACTATTTGTTACATGTTATTTGCTACATTCTATTTGTTACATGCTATTTGTTACATGCTATTTGTTACATTCTTTTTGTTACATACTATTTGTTACATTCTATTTGTTACATGCTATTTGTTACATTCTTTTTGTTACATACTATTTGTTACATTCAATTTGTTACATACTATTTTTAACACTCTTCAAATATAACGGTGACTTTTTATTTCAACATTTTCCCAGCAATCAATGTCTGTAAAATAATATAAAGGCATAGTCTAATGTATAAATTTTGACTGATACAATGTGCATTGTACTTTTAGCCACTTTAGAATAAGTTCCTTATTCGAGAAATTTCTAAATTATAACATTAAAAATTAATCGAATTAAATATTAAAATTAAAAATGTCACATTCCAAATTCTTACTTTAATTAGAACTTTTTTCTCTGTATTGAAAGGTAAATAATCTTGTTTAACAAACAAAAAATAAAATGATATAATTAAAAACCATAAATATCTAATGTCATATATATGCACTCAATCATAAATATTTTCCCTTCGTTACTGTAAATTGTTAAATTATTTTCAATTCTAACATTTTTTGTGTTGTGTTTTTAAAGTTTATCAAATTATAAAATAATGGAGACTTGTGACTCAGTTATATCTTCACGAAGTGTAATGTTCCTTGACACTAAGTACAGTAGATTTCGCTTTTAGCTGATTATGACACAATTATCTCAATTATCTCTAAATCCAGTTTCGAGTTTACTAATCCATCAACGTCAATGAGATTTGCTTAAGACTCTCCTAAAGCATCCACTGTTGTCTTAGTCACAACTTTGCGTTGCGACTTCACTTAGGTTATCATAAAGTGGTTAAGTGGAAGAGGCCACCACTTAGGTAACTAAAAAAATATACATTGACCAAGTTTATTAACAAATAATTAACTGAATGATGCCTGTGCTAGCTTAGTTGATCAGAAAGTGATTAAGTAGAAAAGGCCTTCAAGCACTTTATCATTTAGTGATTTATTTATTTATTTATTGGATCAACGCTACACATCATTTACGTTAAAGTAACAACCGAAACCAACATAACCAAGATAGTATCAAATACAAGACAAAATAAATAGTAACGAAAAAGATGGGCAAATAGAGATAAAAGCTCATAATATAACATATAGACTAATACTGAATAATATATATATAATAATAGAATAATATAAATAAATAATATGAATAATAGAATAATATTAATAATAAACAATAACAATGAAAAATAGAATCACAACACATACTCACTACAAAAGCCAATAACAGCAATAAGGAGCTTAAATTATTTGGGAAATCAGCGAATGAGCTGAAAACAAAGAATTCAACAAGTAAGGACTAACATTTAATAGACTACACATAAATTAACATGGAATAAATATCTAAATTCAAAATAATAAAGAACAAAATAACAAATTGTTTAACTAAAACTAAATTAATTTTTTGAAGGATGCAACACTTCCACTGAAAAAGTCGACATGGTTGCTGCTCCACTTCCAAATCTTAAGAGTCTAAACACACCATTTTGGTACACATGGTTTGAAGAGCAGAATCTACGTCGAAAAGTGGACATGGAGCGAGTTCCCCTAGGTGTGTATATGTTGATATCAGCCAGGATGGAAGGAAGTAATAAACTGTAAGAGGCCATCACTTACTTGATTAGAGAGTGATTAACTGGAAGAGGCCTTCACGTAGGCTATCATAGAGTAATAAAGTAAGAAGCCATCACTTAATTGATTAGAGAGTGATTAACTGGAAGAGGCCTTCACGTAGGTTATCATAGAGTGATAAAGTAAGAGGTCATCACTTATTTGAGTAGAGAGTTATTAACAACTGTAACAGGCAACTACTTCATTGATCAAAGAGTGATTAACTGCAATATGACATCATTTAGGTAACCATAGAGTGATTTAATGTAAGAGGCATTCGTGTTGATGATCACTGAGTGATTAGCCACAATTTAGATAGTCATAGAATGATCAACTGGAATAATAGGCCTCCACTTAAGTGATTATACAGTGGCTAACCGGATGAGGGTAACACTTAGGTGATCATAGATTATGTTATTAACTGAAAGATTAAACCTCTAATCTGATCATAGAGTAGGCGATTAATTTGAAGAGGCCTCAAATTAGTTGATTTAAGAGTGAGTGAATAACTTACACTAAGCACCAAGATTCTATTACTTAGGTGATCGTAGTGTACCGGTTTTTTGACCGGTACATTTTTGTTTCTCTGCTCTTTCGTTTACGAGGCTGCCTTGAGATCGTTCTTGCGCTGTCTGCTGGTTACTTTCGTGGCAGTTGGCTCAGACTCTCTGTTCCATGGGTTCGATTCCCGGTTCACTCTCTGTACGTTTCGGGGAAGTTTGTTCATTTTTCGCCTCCTTCCTGTTAACTTCACGATGATCTGCTAAGACAAACTTAACTTCGGGGTCCTCGTGCTGTACTTTATCCCTCAGCCTGCCACCCGGCCTATCTTCTGCCTCTTGGACTGTGCTGGCCTGGTCTGGGGACGGTTTGATAAGTCATGTTGGCTCACATGCTGCGCACTTTGCTACTTTAGAAGCCTCCTGTCCTCAAGTCAGTCCGTTCTTGGTTCACCAGTGGCTGATCTGGGAGATGTACTTTTCTACCTGTTTAAAAAAAAGAGAGAAAAATAAAGAAGGAAGTGATCAAGATTTTGTGATATTAACAAAATCAAGGCCTATAAAATAAAAATAAAAACTGTTAACCGTGTCAATTATTGAACACATCCAGTTAAAGTTTTAAAGTCTTAAAATAATTGTTATATTTTAAAAAAATGTATTTTTATCTTTATTTAGTTTATTTGATTGTTATTTTTTTATCTGGTTATCTGTTATTTCAAAATATTTATTTACGGAATTTAAAACTTGATATTACTACTGTTTAAGCTATGGGATTTTTATTGTCTATTTTGGCCGGAATTTAAAACTTGATATTACTACTGTTTAAGCTATGGGATTTTTATTGTCTATTTTGGCCTTACTGTTTAAGCTATGGGATTTTTATTGTCTATTTTGGCCTAGAGGTTAAGTTTTGTTTGTGTTATTTATTTCGTTAATTGTATTGTTAAGTAAGTTTATTATAAAACGGTACCATCCTATATTTTTTTCATTTATTTATTTATTTATTATTTTTTTTTTTTATTATTATTTCAGTTTTCACCAAAAGGGGATTATTTAATAAGGTTTTTACTCTTCTTTCAATTCGGAGCTGCTCCCCTGGCCTCAAGTGAAAATTCCGGCTGACTCTCTGGCCTCGGTGGAATCATTACCGGTTATTTGATTTTTTGTTTAAATTCTTAAAAATTTCCATTTAAACTCTTCTTTGTTGCATTTCTGATGTAAATTTTTTTTCACTATTTTGGATTTTCCATTTTGTAATTTTTCGTAACTTTGCAGATAGGCACATATGTAATGTCATTTGTGATATTTGTATCGTTTACCAAATTTGTGTTCGATATGTAATTTTTGTGTATTTTGTAATTCTTGCTTTAAGTTTGTATCTCTTGCTTTTGTGTAATTTTTTTTAGATTGTGGCCTTTTGTCAGAATTATTTATTCTTTTTGTTATAAATAGTTTTTTGCTCAGCTGCCGAATTGTGATTTAACCCTCCGTCTGTCGCTTGTCTGGTTTTTAGCCATCCCCCGGTACGGCACGACTTTCAGTTAGGTGGGGGATGGGTCTCAGTTGACAGAGTGATTATTTGGAAGATGCACCCACTTAGTTAATCATAGAGAGGGTGAATTACTTGAAGAGGGGACCAATTACGTAATCATAAAATGGTTGACTGAAAACGCCTAAATATCTTTTATCGTTGATAGTACTTATTCTTTTTCGATATTTATGATTCTAAATTAAACTGCAGCTAATTAAGCAATGATAACAATCTGAAAATTAAAATTCAGACAACCTCTACAATAAATTAGATAAAATGGTGGAGTTTAATAGATGTATCTAAGAGAGTACCTATCTGTCTTAAAAATCATAGTTATAACTATGCCTCTATAAATAAATCATTTTTAATTTATTTCAATTCAGTAAAGTGAAGTCGTTTATTGTTTCGAATATTCCTTCAAATAAAGCCTGTTTATCTGCAATTAAAAAAATATATTATCTGCAACTTATCAATTACATGTATCATTTTCCAAATCATACTGGCCTCATCTAGGACGTCCCAAACTCTGATGAACTATTGTGTGCTGATAAAACACCCACCGCTCTGACAGTCGTTTCCTACTAACTCCATTCTAGCTATTGTCAGTTGGTGATAGTAGAGATAGGATATCCCAAACACTGATAAATCCGCGTGTGCAGATGACACAACCTTCAGCTCTGATGGTCGTTTCCTTCTGATCCCATTCCAGCTATTGTCAGTTGATGATATCAGAGACTTCCCAAACACTGATAAACCATTGTATGTTGATGACACAACCCTCAGCTCTGACGGTCGTTTCCTACCTACCCCGTTATAGTTATTTTCAGTTGGTGATAGGAGATATAGGCTATCCCAAACACTAATGAACCATTGTGTGCTGATGACACACTCTCCAACTCTGATGCTTATATCCTACTCAGCTCATTTTCAAGCAATGAGTTTATTAAAATAAAATTTCAAATGCAACTTATTACTTAAACTAATACGTATATTTGTCAATGCAACTATGTAATTTTCAATAATTTACTATATGTATTTACACGTGTAATTTATTATGTAAACATTTCTATATGTTAAGTATTTTTTGCCAACATAGTTTTTACTAATTATTTTCACTCATCAAGATAACACTAAATATACTAGTATGCGACACTTGCTTGAACATGATCATTAAATATGTATAATAATTTTTAATGTAACAAGTATTTATTATAATCAGTGTTTTTAATAAATACTTGTAAACTTTATAGCCTCTTTTATCAGATCTGGTGTGATTTGGCCATACTAGTGATCTTCACATTTAATAATTGAAGGGTATCCTTGCAAGTCTATAGAATGCAGATTGTAAGGAATGTTATTGGTATAGAATTGATTTTAAATATCACTATTTTAAATGACAAATAAACCGTCGGTGGTTATCCTTTCAAAATTTGATATAACTCTTATTAGGATCGAACTGATAACCTTTGGCTTACGAAGCTGTAATACCACTGTAAATATCACCACTGTAGGGTCATGGGTGGGCGGGTTGGTCTGCTCTACTGTATGTGTGTGGTCATGGGTGGGTGGGTTGGTCTGCTCTACTGTATGTGTGTGGTCATGGGTGGGTTGGTCTGCTCTACTGTATGTGTGTGGTCATGGGTGGGCGGGTTGGTCTGCTCTACTGTATGTGTGTGGTCATGGGTGGGCGGGTTGGTCTGCTCTACTGTATGTGTGTGGTCATGGGTGGGCGGGTTGGTCTGCTCTACTGTATGTGTGTGGTCATGGGTGGGCGGGTTGGTCTGCTCTACTGTATGTGTGTGGTCATGGGTGGGCGGGTTGGTCTGCTCTACTGTATGTGTGTGGTCATGGGTGGGCGGGTTGGTCTGCTCTACTGTATGTGTGTGGTCATGGGTGGGCGGGTTGGTCTGCTCTACTGTATGTGTGTGGTCATGGGTGGGCAGGTTGGTCTGCTCTACTGTATGTGTGTGGTCATGGGTGGGCGGGTTGGTCTGCTCTACTGTATGTGTGTGGTCATGGGTGGGCGGGTTGGTCTGCTCTACTGTATGTGTGTGGTCATGGGTGGGCGGGTTGGTCTGCTCTACTGTATGTGTGTGGTCATGGGTGGGCGGGTTGGTCTGCTCTACTGTATGTGTGTGGTCATGGGTGGGCGGGTTGGTCTGCTCTACTGTATGTGTGTGGTCATGGGTGGGCGGGTTGGTCTGCTCTACTGTATGTGTGTGGTCATGGGTGGGCGGGTTGGTCTGCTCTACTGTATGTGTGTGGTCATGGGTGGGCGGGTTGGTCTGCTCTACTGTATGTGTGTGGTCATGGGTGGGCGGGTTGGTCTGCTCTACTGTATGTGTGTGGTCATGGGTGGGCAGGTTGGTCTGCTCTACTGTATGTGTGTGGTCATGGGTGGGCGGGTTGGTCTGCTCTACTGTATGTGTGTGGTCATGGGTGGGCGGGTTGGTCTGCTCTACTGTATGTGTGTGGTCATGGGTGGGCGGGTTGGTCTGCTCTACTGTATGTGTGTGGTCATGGGTGGGTGGGTTGGTCTGCTCTACTGTATGTGTGTGGTCATGAGTGGGCGGGTTGGTCTGCTCTACTGTATGTATGTGGGTAAATTCTTGAAAAGGAAAATTATGGCTCCCAGCTATAATGATAATATTGTATTGTAAAAAAACATATGGTTCAGCAGGATGATTTTCTGTAGGAAAAAAGATCATAGATTCCTGGTCTGAATAATATTAGTAATGTCTAACAGTACGTTTATATCTTGTATTTTCTTCACAATCAGCAGATATTATACGTACATGTACAGGTGGATGGATGTGCCAATACCACCGCACGTGTATGGGTGGATGGACAGAACAATAACACCGTAAGTGTATGGGTGGGTGGATGGACCAATACCACCGCACGTGTATGGGTAGATGGATAGAACAATAACACCGTACGTGTATGGGTGGTTGGTGTCGTTGTTTACTGTCAACAACATTCTGAGAAAAGAACAATGAATTAATGAAAAAATAGTACTATATTGATGAGGGTATAATCACGCTGGGTGGCTAGATTTAATGGAGAAATTATTTTTTGTTATATCCTAAGGGATATCATCCTATTCATGAGTACGGTACCAAGTTAAGTTTTTTACAATCCGATATGACCATCTAACTTATTACATGAAATGTCCTTACCCTGATTTGGGAGAGAAATTTGGAATTTCGTTCAATAGAGAAATGGAATGTACATTATCATAAATATTTTGTTCAAGTTTATCGGTTGGTTTTTATATTTAATTAGGAGACAAATGTTACTCTTTTCCAATAGGCTTGTTAAAGAAAATTTTGATGTTAAATAACTTTTAGGAGTAGCTTTTCAGCATAGCTTACATAAGTTATTGGGAACAAGATGATAAACGTTTAGAGGGATCTACTGAAATCCCTTTCTTCATATTCAAGGGATGAAACTGACAAATTGAGATTTCCAAAATTGAATTGAAAGCTTCTGCAGATCAGTAATTCTCAGTTGGTCTTACTTTTCTTGTTGATGAAATGATTTGTTTCACTAGAAAAACTCTCTCTACGACATCGGAAATATCTTTATTCTCTTTTTTGTGGCAATGCCGAGTATTTCTCCTAAATATTCCAGAGAACAGTTAATACAAATTATTACTGAACCATGAAAGTCAACACAAATATAAGTTGAGAGTTAATTTGTAAAGGACAAAACCATTTAGGTACTTAGTTTGACATAGCTTAGCCGTATATGATTCAATATTCAACTATTTTTAAAAACTAAAAAATGTAATTTAATGAGTTTGGTGACAATTTATTTTGTAACAGATCATAAATGGTTTCAAAGAGCAAAATGCTACTAATTTAAAGTTAATTAACTGTACAAAAAAAATTGTTTATACAATACAATCAGCAATTCAATCAATTTAAAATATCCAGTAATTATAAGTATTTTAAATTTCATTTCGCATTTCCAAATATTTGCTCCAGTTCGTATACAAATATCATGACAGCATTATGTACAGTAGTTCATTTCCTACTGAAAAATTAATATATTTTACTATTTTCAGTTGTAGGTTAAACACTTTTAATTGTTGTTTTGTTGATTATGTATCAAGAATGTTTTGTTGATTTTTACATACTTTATTTAATTACGTTCTTTTTTGTATTTGATGCTGTCTGGTATTTATTTTTAATATTCTAATCTACTGTGTTCGTTTCATTCTAACTAATAAATTATATTTAAAGACATTTTGTATCACTTATTATTTATTATTATTATTATTGATATAGTAAATAAAGGTAAATTTTAGATAATTACAAAAACTTTGAACGTTATCGTGAATATATAACAGAGGTGCCTTAAATGCCTGTATTTATTGTATCTTATTGATAATTATACATATAAGTAATCCTAAAGCTAATAGTGTTCAAATTCAAATTCTTTATTAGCATATTGATTTGCATACACAGATATTTGATACAAATATAATGTTTTGTCATACAACGTGAATCTTAAAACTAACTTAAAAATAATTTAAGTCCAAATTAATAAATATAGTATTAACGAAACCCAAACTCCAAGAAGTCCCTGACAGAATAAAATCCATTGTTTATTAAAAATACTTTCAGTTTTCGTTTAAATTGGTGTTCACTATGACTCAGTTTTAGCTCTTTTGGCAACTTGTTAAAAAGTTTTATACCCGTATAAAGAGCCCCTTTTTCAAATTTTGTTGTATTGTGAATGAGATAAAATAATAGTTTGTCCGATCTAGTTATTTTTTGAGATTCTCTCACTTTAAACAAAACGTTGATATTTCTACAAACTATTAAAGGCACCGAGAATATATAAATTGAGCGTACTGTCATAATTTTGCTCTGCAGGAAAATTCCTCGACATGACCGTGACCAGCCTAATTTTAATATTCTTCTTAGCATATCTTTCTGTGCCTTAAAGACTTTATCCAATAATGGTGAGCCCCCCCCTCCCCAAAAAAGCTATCTCATACCTAATTAGACTCTCGTAATATCCCCTGTAGACATCAAGCAAAACTTCCAAACTGCACCTGTCTTTTAGGAGGTTTATAGCATATGCAGTAGAGCCTAATTTTTTAACAAGTGATCAATATGGGTTGCCCATGATAAGGTTTCATCAATAAAAACTCCAAGGAATTTAGTATCTGGGATGGTTGATATTTTTTATGTATGTGAAAGATCTATTTCTTTGATTGAGTTCTTATTGCGGTTAGATATTTGGAAATTTATGGCGGTGGTCTTATTAGATTTAAGTAGTAGCCCATTTACTCCAAACCAATTGCTACATTCTTTTAATGTTGATGAAAGGTTTCAAAGGACTTGTTGGCTTTTTCCCCCTCTCACTAAGATGGATACATCATCTGCGTACATACATAGTTTTGATGGTCTGTTTAAGTAATTTAAATCATTTATATACAACAGAAAGAAGACTGGAGACAGAATACAGCCTTGAGGGACACCTACTTTTGTTTCGAGCCAAGATGATGGGCCCTGAGTATGAGTGATGCTTACCATTTTGCTTTCGTCCCGTAGGAAATGGTTTTATCCAACTCAATGCAACTCCTCGGATTCCATATTGATTGAGTTTCTCCAACAACAGAGAGTAATCTACACAATCGAAGGCCTTAGACAAGTCGCAAAAAACACCAACTGCCTTCTACGACCCATCAAAATCTCCAACATGACATTAATAAAATCAAACATAGCTGAATCAGTTGATTTCACCTGTTGAAACCCATGTTGAGAACCGTCTAATATCTTCCACTTGAGGAGAAACTCTGTAAGACGTGAAAGAAATATTTTTTCAAATACCTTGGATAAGACTGACACTAAGGAAATAGGACGATAGTTTTTTATCTGAAGCCGATCATTTTTCTTGTGAAGAGGTTTGACTATGGTATATTTGAGTTTCTCAGGGAAAGTTCCAGATAGAAATGATGTGTTAATTAAATAGGTCAAAGGAACGAAAATTTGGAACAAGGAAGTAAATCCGAAGATAATTCATCCCAACCTGATGATTGTTTTGTTTTTAGGGACATTATAGCTCTTGAAACCTCTTTCACATTGGTTGATGCTACAGGAGGCCTGAAATGGGACAACTGTTCTACTGCCAATTGAGGGCATGCTTTTGGTGCTAATTCTACGGGTTCATGGAGAAAGAAATGATTCTCTTGAACCCGTCTGGCAATCAAGAACTTTATTGCCAGAGATCATAGTCACATGAATTAGGCATAGTCAATTTTTATGTTAAAACTAAGAGAGTTACATGCATAATATGTTATATTAAGTTAAGTACATAGGTGTTAAAACTACAAGTAAATAATTAAAAATATAAATAACATACCAAAATATGTAGTCATGAACAATTCGGTCTTTCACTAGCCTAATGATTACTTAAATTCTATATTCACAGGGTTTTCCAAAAATTCCCTAATGCTATAGAAAGGGTTATTGATTAGCCAATTGAAAATAGAAATTCTAAAACTAAAGAAATCAGCTGTACGAGCAGACTCAGACAGCTTGTTAAAAAATTTTATACTGTAAATTTTTAAACACTTACCAAATTTTGCCAATCTGTGCTGAGGTATGTCCAGGAGTGTGTTTTGTCTCGTTAGATGTCCATGTATGTTGTTCCTAGATAGAAAATCATGTAGGTTATTTTTTGTATAAAGCAACACAGTAAGTATGTAAAGGTTAGTGATCGTAAGTATTCTATGTTGAATGAAAAGTGGTTTGCAGTGATCCCTAGGACTTTTACCTGCCAGAATTCTAACAACTTTTTTCTGCAATAAAAGAATGCTGTTTACATCAGAAGAATGGCCCCAGAGAATTAATCCATATTGCAAGTGGGACTGGAAAATACCAAAGTAAGCTGTACGCAAAAAATCAGGATCGATCAAGGGTTTAAGCTTCCAAAACAGATAAACAACTCTGGACAGTTTCTTACAAATCTCCGTAATGTGGACAATCCAATTTAGTTTTGTATCCAAATGAAGACCAAGCAGTTTCACTGATTTATTTTGACAATCATTATTTAAACTAATAAATAAATTTTGAGTTTTTTCTTCGTTACAAACCAATATATTTGACTTAAACCAATTAAGAACAGAATCTTGAGCAGTATCCATAACACTCTTCAATCGTACCAAGTCTTTATCTGAGCTAAATATTGTTGTATCATCTGCATATAAGACCGAACGCACTGGGATATTATATGGCAAGTCATTAACTGCAATAACAAACAGGAAAGGACCCAGGACAGAACCATGTGGTACACCTGTCTTGACTTCTCTAAGTGAAGAACACTCACCTTTAATGTTAACAAATTGTTATCTATTAGTTAGGTATGACTTAAAAACGTCCAACTGTTTACCTATGATACCATAAAACTCAAGTTTGCTAATCAAAATATCAAATGGTATACAATCAAACGCCTTGGATAGATCAAACATGAGCACTGAGACAGACTCCCCTCTCTCAAAAGCCATCAATGCACCCTCCACAACCCGTTGCACAGCTTGAGTAGTGGATCTATTCCTCCTGAATCCAAACTGACAATCAGTTAGTAGATTGTGGGATTCAAAAAATGCATTAACCTGATTAAGAATTAAAGATTCAAATATTTTTGAAAAAATAGGAACAATTGAAACCGGACGATAATTATCTGGCAAATTCTTATCACCTTTTTTGAAAATAGGAATAACTTTAGAAACTTTTAAATAATGAGGAAAATAACCTTTGTCTAAACATTAATTGAATATATAGATTAGAGGTTCACAAATCCTGTGAATAACCTTTTTAATAATATTATTTGAGAGCCATAAATAATCCATAGATTTTGAATTCGAAAACTTAGAAACCACCTGAATAACATCCTTTGGTAAGATTTTAGACCGTTTAAAGTTGCCTGTTTTCTGTAAATTTGGATTCATGAGGTTAATTGCAGTACTTTTTTCATCGGAATTATGATCAAATCGATTCACCAATTCATGTACAGAGTTCAAAAAGTATGAATTAAGATCTTCTGGGTAAAGTTTTAATTCATTTAACTGAAAACCAGTTTGTTCATGCTTAATGATGTCCCAGGCAGCTTTGCACTGATTAACTGAGTTGATGATGTAGTGTTCGTACGTCTCTTTTTTTGCCTTACTAAGATTGTCTCTGTACATTTTTTTAAAGCCAATATACACTCTATATGCAACCTGAGTATGCTCTGACTGAACCAATTTTAGATTTTTATAAACATCATAATAGGCCATCATTGTATTTTTATCTTGCCTTAAACTGTCACTATACCAATTTACACTTAGTTTTTTCCTTAACATATTAGATTCAGCTTTGTTTGACTTAGCAATAACAGGTGAGCAAAAATGCCATAGGTCAACAATTTTCATAAAGAACTCCTGACATAAATTCTCTAAGCTGATATGGCCAAACTCATACTCATAAAATACATCCCAAACTTGCTCAGCCAAAATATCAGCAAAGTTCAAAATAATTGCTTCAGTTTGTTTCCGAAAATAAATTTTATGTGTGACTCGTTTATTTACAAAATTTGCATTTATAGGCAAACATTTTTATTTGAGAAATATTGGCTCATGATCCGCAATAGAACCAGGTAGTAACTTGATTTCACACATTAAATGAGAAAAGGCAACCAAGATGTTGTCTATACAGGAATCTATGCGAGTAGGACTCTTATTTGTGCAAGTCAGGTTTAAAGATCTTAAAAGATTAAGAAAATCTACACTTGCACGATTGTTAATATTAGCCATTTCAGTATTAAAGTCACCACACACAACCACCCGCACCCTATTCCTAGTAACCTTCCTCACGGCAGTTTCAAAAAGTTGAAAAAATTTTTGAACATCACCATTTGGTGATCTATATATGCTCATTACAATTACATTATGCTCTGTTAACTTAATACAGCTACATTCAATCTAATTCTGAGCTGAATTCCGCCATATTCACTTTCTCAAATTTAATGGAATCTCTTACAAATATGGCAGTACCACCATTTTTATGTAAAATTCTACACATTGCATCTCCCACTAGAAAACCTTTAGGACAATAGATATCCATTTCACATGTAGTTAACCAATGCTCACTAACACATAATATATCCAATATTAAACTATGAGACAGATATTCTAATTCAATAATCCTATTTCTAATATATTGAACATTTACTTGAAGAAAATTTAAGTTGGAATGATGGAAATTACTATTTGATTTAAAAGAATTGCTGTTACTTACTTGATGGCATTTGTTATCAAAGGAACTTACTAAAGATGTTAAACCCCTGGAATAATATTCTCTATTCAAATTAAAATTTAGCCCAGTCTGGTCATCAATAGGTGTTAAGTTAATACTATATAGAGGCACATCATGAGACTTTGCTGGGTTAGGCCCAGATTCAGACTTTCTTACTCTAAAAAAGAACCATTTAGTGGTGCAGGCAAGGATAATATAGAATCTGAAAAATGACTTGATATGCACTCAAAAATCTTTTCACTAACATACCTTTTACCAAGTCGATTTAGGTGTAGGCCATGGGTTGTGTGATATTGTTTCCCTATATTACTTATATCAATAAAACTACAATTTGGATACAAGTTACACACCTGTTGAATGTCACTATTAGTTTTCTTTATCAAGTTATTGACACAAGACCATTCTGCCAAATCGAACCGATGAGGAATCGAGAACACAATGACACTGGTGCAACTAAATGCTCCAATCCTCCCCTTGAGAGTCATTAAGATGTCCTTCCCTTCATTCTTGCTGACATCATTAGAACCACCTTGCAATACCAAGAAATCATCTTTACCAAGACATTCAGTCTTTTCTGGCATTACGTTACAAAATTTAGCCCCAGGTTTCACCACAGACATAGTGTTAATCTCAAATCTATTAATTAATTCTTTGGATACATCTCTTCCCTGGCTATCCGCAAAGAAATGGACCTTTATTTTGCCTTGAACCTTTAATTTTCTTCCATTGCGACAGGTTGATGATGGTACTTGTTTATTATGTTCTGGAGGCAATATCTTATGGTGACTCTGGTTTCTTCTTCTTCTCCCGATGTTGGTAGCAGGCGTAGATTTGTAGGCCAATTTAGTCCCCTCAAACGCTTCATAGTCCACGCCGAGGCATGCAAAACGATTTTGCGTCACTAACGGAGGGAAGTCTCTAATGCCACACGAACGTACTGGCAAACTGCGGTTTAGATCAGTACGAGGTTGAGTACAAGAGAGCACAGTTGACGAATTCAAATTACCTGAAGTTTTATTACCAAGCTTTACAATAAATTCTTTTTTTAATAGACACCTCTCAGATAGATTTGTATTCCGCCTTCTCTCCTCTGTCTTTGTAAGTCTTGTAGGTCACCTTGGAGAGCTATTATAATCTCATTCAGGTTCTCAACTTCACCTTTTAACATGGTGTTTGATCTAATTAAAGAGCACTTATCACAGGCCCATTCCTCATCAGATGCTGAGAGCCTATCATATTCTCTCTCTCCTATTCCTACACAATGTATGTGGTACCAAAATTCACATTCCAGCTCACACTGTATAGCATCACAGTCATCCTTCACAGCCTTGAAGCATACTCCACACTTGGAAGTGTTTGATCTGTTTGCCATATTCTGTTTTGTTTGCCACACTGTATAGCCTAGCTTGTGGTAAAAATATATTATTTAGTACTTACTAAAAGATAAGTTGTATCGTTCATGAAAATAATTGTTGGAAACAAGAAGCTTAGGGACTGGTGAAAAATAGTTGCTGGAATACCAAATCACCTAATGATCACAACAAAAACTACTTGTATACAATCTTTGACTATGGTAAGTAAATACTACAACAATCGCACTATATTATAAAAATTATGATAGCAATAAACAAACATTAGACACTATCAAGTCACTCGTGCAAATATAATAAGCAAATATACAAGGCGCTCACATGCAAATAAATAAATATTATGAGTGGTCATGCAATATAGTATTGATAAAACGTGCAAATATGAGACTAATACAGAAGGCTGTGGCGAATCGGACAAGGAACGTGGATCTTCTAGTGTTTGTCACTTGTAAGCAGACTACACGTATGTTGGCGTAATGAGGTTAGAAAACGTGGTGAATTTAAAATTGTTGTTTTTGATTAAAGTTGCACATGCAAAATAAAATTTGAGAGTTCAAGACATTCAAAATAAAAAATTAAGAAAGTGTAATATTTCACTGGAGACTCAGGTCAAGCAAAGGTTTTTGGAAAATATAATTAAACTTACACTGTACGTCAGTTCACTACACATCGTCTGCTTCCTCCCTCCATACTTTGAATCATGGATAAATACAAAGATATAAATACTACAATAACAGAAATATAAATAATTAACAATACAATACACCAGTAAGATAAATAAACTATTAAGACTATAATGCAGTCTAAAAATAATATAACTATAATAAAACTATAAAAGATTAAATGCCTGCTCAATAACGTGCCTATCTGAGGTGTTTTTCCCATTCACTATCATCTCCTGGATAACATGTTTTGTTTTTCCTGCCAGTTTCATTTTTTTCATTATTTCCCAACCGACCTTTGCTTTGTTTTCTGCCCTACTGACTCTACGATCATTGCAAAACCTCTTTGAAACTTTAATTACATTTTTTGGTATTTTACTATAATTTTAAAATATTCAATAAATAAAAAATCTCTCAATTGCTTGGTCCTTTTACTCATTTCCCGTTTATTTATGAGTGATGTTTTAATTACTTTAGTTATCCATGACTTTCTGTCCTCCAATTTAATTAGAACTGTTTTAATTGGAAAATTATGTTCAAAAACTCTGTTTATTACATGTACAAATCCACGGACTCTTTCCTCTACATTTTGGGAAGCATTTATTTTTAAGATGCCCAATCGA